>JAWNLH010001262.1:0-21493 GCA_035042485.1 Drosophila cyrtoloma | reverse complement strand
CTTTTACCCCCTAACCGCAGACTTGTGCTACAGATATCTGCAGTCGACCTTACATTTTAATATAAAAAATTTTCAGAATGTCATTAAAGAACCCACCAGACTCTTAATAGAAACCTCATGTTTCTGAACTATGAAGTACCTGTTTTACTACAAGACTGTATTCAGATGATATTCTTTTGCTTTAGTTTTATTCAATCTCGGACAAATTAGTAGTTAATTAGACTTTTAATAAAAATAATTATATGTGTCATAAGGAGCTATCTACTCTAATCCTCTATGCATGTGCCAACTGCTTTTTAATAAGTGTGTTTACTTATAAAATATATATAAGAACGATGGATTTATTGAAATTAATCAAACGGTTTACTTTAAAATAAAAAATGTTACAGGCTTGAACGTAATAAATATTTTCCGTCTAAACATTCATCAATGAGAACCTTTTTTATAAGTCAGCCCATATATTCTTGTATCAAATAGATTTAATTAAGCTTCAAGAAATCTACTCGATCACTATCATGTATTTTAAGATACAAACCCACATTGGATACAAGGTTACAACCAGAGAGATGTAATTTATTTAATTCATTTTCAGGTATTTCATGAAAAAGACAACTGAGCATCAAATTGCTAAGAAATAATCCAAGTCTCCTCTAATCAATTGTGATTTGAATTATTCTGTGCTTCTCTTCTTCTTATAACATTCTTGTTTTTTATCTTTAAGCCTAAGAAGATAGAGCCGCTGAAAATAATTAAAACTCCGATTGTAAAATTTCTAATCTGCCTACTTGAATAGCTATCGAAATCCTGAAAGTAAATTCCAGCAGTTAAAATGCTCAGTATTGACCAAGACAGGTGAAATATTGGAATTACAATCAAAGCGTCGAACCTTTCAAAGGCTCTATTTAACCAATAAATCTGACCGAAGGTACACAAAATTAAAAGAGCTGAAAAGAAGAACGTTGAAGTGGTCAAGAAAGGCCCTTCGGCTGCAAGAGATCTATTTACTATTTCACCCAAGATTTTAATACTTAAGGTAGTAAACGAAGCAATAAACGAGGAGAGTAGAACGTAAACGAAAACCATTGTGTATTTCATCAGAAAGCCATTTTCATTAAAATTATGTGTCTCACTATAAAGAAACTGAAGGTCATAACCACGCTTGCTCCAAGAGCTGTTAACTTCTACGAATTTAATAAGAAAGAACAGACCAATAATAGAACCTAGAATAAACAGAATCCAGAGTAAGTTATAGAATTCCTTCAACATCTTCAGTAACTCACAGATGGTATATAAATTGTGAGATTTATTGGTGTTAAAAATGATTGTTGAGGTTCCTACTATGACTAAGAATATAGCTATGGCATCATTCCAGGTGAATACTTCGTTATTAATCAAAGGTGCCATTATAGAATTAGATATTAATCCTGATGCACTCAACCCAGCCAGTAAAGATTGATTGCAATATATATAAGCAGCAAAGCTAGATATCTTCCCAATCAAGTAGAACACGATACCCCAACGCATGGTGTTTAAGGTATAGGAATATAATGAAAATGTGGGCAATTTATGACTCCTTTTTTGTAAGTTAGTACCTAAATTTATAATAATATTCCCTGAAACACTCAAAAAGGCACCCAACATCCACCCATCATCAGAGATCTCCGTGCACCTTGACATGTTATTTTCAGTAAGGCAAACATGATTTCTATTACATCCATTTAAATTCCTAGGTCTTTGTGGGAAACACGTCCCAGTTAATGGAACAGGTTGACAACAGTAGGTAGTTTTTTCTACATACAGGTTCCCACATTCATTTTTAGAGCCACATTTTGCAGAGCATGCTAAGGGGCCATAGTAAGAATATGATGAACACTCTTGAGGTTTATTACAAGGATGTAAAGGTGGAAGTAGAGAAATACAGGTATTTTTGATGCAGAATTTCTTATCGACATCCTCGAACAATAAGGACTTGCAATCATTATCAAAAATACACTCGAATGCAAAAACTGAATGTAAAAGAAATGAAAGGAAAGCCAAGACCATGATTATTTATCAAACAAATTTTATTAAACTGTTTCAGGTAAATCAACAGAGATGAAAACAAAATGGATGAAATCTTAGAAGCTAAGCATGTAAATAACTAACTATTTAAAATAAGTGAAACGAAAGACGGTTATGAAGAACCTTCATTATTGACAGATACAATAAGCTATTAAAATAGGCTGATTTAAAATAAGTGAAATGAAAGATAGTCATGAAGAACCTTCATTATTGACAGGTACTAAATATATTAAAATAGACTAAATATCATGAAAACTCTCTATTTAATGATAGGTATTCTAAAATAAACAATCTTGCATCATTTATCACTTTGGAATACTCCTTAAGACTGTTAAAATGATCATTGATTAAATTCTGACAGATTGAAATGTCTTTTATTTTATTTTCATGTAATTCTATTTCAATAAAATCATTTTCGCATTTCTGTAATCTAATAACAAATGAATCACCTGATGTTACAGATATTTTCCCCAAGGTTTTTTCTAAGATATCTTTATATAACTCATACCAGGTATAAATGTCTTCCACGTAGTTGTCTATATTGACGATAGTCAATCTCTTTTGCTTCTGAGCCAACTCGCTCTTCAATTCCTTTAAGGAAGTGATTTCTCGCTTTTTCGATTCAACTTTGCTAATTTTTATTTTATTCTTAATATTTTCGATTTCCAAGAATGTTTTGTTGATTTCCTCTTCCACGTTATCAAGTTCTAAATTTAATTTGTAGTTCGCTTCAAGTTTTTCATTAAAATCTTTAATGTTTTCCAATTCTTTTAACAGCTTTGCTTCTTCTTTGATCAAAAACTCGTTTTCTTCTTTATTTGAATTGCAGCTTGTCAATTCATCGTGTATACAGACACTGAGATCTCTTATTTCTACATCTAAATCCTTATAAACCTTCTTTACATCTTGCAGTTGAGTTTTGGTAGAATTTATAAGACTTGAAGTGTCTTGGATGGCGTTACTATGAATATTTAATAAAAAATCCAGTTTACTCTTCCTTTCTTTATAAGTAAATTTATAATTTCCGAAATAATCCTTTACGTGCAAATAATCGTGTTCAATCGTAGAAAAATCATCGTTCTTCATGGGAAGAAAGAAAACCGAATATTAAAGGGAAGATATTAAAGGTAAATATTAAAGGGAAATATTAAAGGGAAATATTAAAGTAAAAATATTAAATAGAGATATTAATGGGAAATATTAAAGAGAAATATTAAAGGGAGATATTAAAGGGAGATATTAAAGGGAGATATTACAGAGAAATATTAAAGGAAAATATTAAAGGGAGATATTAAAGGGAGATATTAAAGGGAAATATTAAAGGAAAAATATTAAAGAAAAATATTAATGGAATGATCAAATAGCAAATTGTAAAGTAAAAAATTTTAATAGAATAATTAAATAGCAAATTTTGAAGGGAAATCAATAAATACCTTTTAGTACCAAACTTCTTGGAATTGAAAGATAGAATATTGTAATCGAATCTTGAAATTTGAAAACCTAATTAATGGAAACAGCTGATAATAAAATCATCATGACAGATGATTGAAGATATAAAGGGGCTAAGAACAAGAGGACAATGAACATTGTTGATAAACATTTAATTAAAACAAACAGTTGCTACAATATATTTATTTGTTTTACTGTGGCTGCTTATGTAATCAAGGCAAGACACTCCTTTTCGTAATCATAAGTACTTAGCCAGTATTTGTGAGACATCATTATCACCAAAAACATGTATGAAGTTGACAAGAATTGATTGTCTATGTTTCTTTCACTGAGATCAGCCACAAGCCTTGCCCCAGCCATAGTATGTACGATTGACATGGCAAAGAACACAAAGATGACCAGCAGAACACCGACACCCCAAATGTCATCCCTTTTCTTTTTGAGTTTGGAAACATGCACAACAATATACAAGCAAATCGGGACTATGTCAGCACATAGAAGAACACAAACAAGGTCTTGGATTCGAAATATTACGAAGAAATATGAAAATAGCAATATTATAAAGAAGTGGATAGCACACAGGACTCTCATGTAGCTGTGAGATCTAAATCCCATTATTCCATAGATTTTATCTATTGTCAAGCTGGAGGCAAAGAGACTAAAGATTGTACATGAATTGAAGGTTACCTGAAGAATATTTATGAAAATAGAAACATTTCCACTAAAAGACTTGGAGAGGCATATCCCGAAGAGTAAGAAAAAGTTGGAGAGAATGTAAAAACAAAACACTGTTTTCATTTCTTCTCTTCCAATGGAAGAGTAAAGGGAGTCGGCGTGATTTATCATTCGGATTGCACAAAGGATAGTTATGATTATTAATACACACAGGTACGGAGATCTTATGTGCAGGCCTAGTAAACTACTCTCAAAGGCACTGTATGTGGTTTGTTCTATTTTCAAGCTCTGACATATCGGCATGTCTCTTTGGCTACATAAGTATTGTGCTAGTTTCATCTGGGCTATTAATTGGTATTCTTATTCTTTTAATTAATTGAGTGTTGAAACATGATTAATTAGTAAGGTAACTAAGAGTAAAAGCAAAACTGAAGTTTTAATCTTACATATCCATTGGTCTCCTTTTACTGCCTATAATACAAAAGGAAATGAATCCTTGTTGGTTAAGCATTATGTAAAGTCAACCTTGACCTCGAATAAAGGGTAATTGAAGTGGGAACATTTCAATGGAAAGATTTTTAAAATGATTGTGATAGAAAGGTGTCATTGCTGATGTTGTTTTGTTCTCTCCTATTTATTTCATGTGTTTTGATGTCCTTATTGGCTAAAGATGGTAAGAAAAAAGGTATTTAATTAAATCATAAATTCATAATCATTTATCAAAGATCTAGATGATAGGGAATCGACTCGTTTCTTGATGGTTTAAAGTTAATTGCAAGTATATCAATTGAATGGACTCACAACTTTTCATCTCATTATAACAATAATTTTTGGAAAGGGTCTGATTTTTTGTCTACTTCCAGGATCGAACATAATTTGAATGAATTATTAATTAAAAATTTTAATTAGTTTCAGTAAATTTACAATGAGAGATCAGTAAAAATCTTTTTTCTGAAGATTCCAATTGGAAAGTGAAACCCTTTCCCAATAGAATAGAAAAATATAAAAGGTTTAATTCAAATCAGTAAAAAGATCAATCACATAGTGACGGGTTTTAATAACTAGGAGTAAATATATGAGTTTTATACCCACTGTGAAGTGAATTCTTATCCATTTCATACGTATTCAAAACATTAAGCATCTATAATTTATAACTCAAACTACTATCAGGAGACTTGTTTTACAAACAATTGCAGCTTGCTGTATTCTTGTTTTTTGAACACTTAAAATTTTCAAGGGGTTTAGAAAAAAATTGCTAATCTCTTAATAAAAGCATAAAATTCCCTACTACAAAAAAACACATACTATTCCATATTGCAAGACCCAACAATAGCATTTACAGACACCAGTTTACTGTCATTTTGGGCATGTTAAAATTTATAAAAATTAAATTATTCGTCTTAATTTAGACATTCGACCCTGAATTTTTAATAAAAACAATCGGTTGTATATATTAAACAGGTTCAGAACATCGGTCTGCAACAGCTATGTTTGTGAATTCAAATTTATTATTTAATTGGTTTGTTTGTTGAAGAATTCGATTGAAAAGGGCTGTCACCTTTTCCATTTCACTTTCCTTCCAATCAAATGAAGCACATTTTAGATTTTCAAAACCTTTCAGTAAGTATTTTTTCATTATATCAGAAATAGGTCTCACCTTTGCAAGCTTTTTTATGGATAATACTTTAAAAATAAAAAAACCAGTATGCACCTCTTACATACTGAATAATATGTGTTTTTATATTTATTTATTGATCAATTATAAAAATGAAAGTAAAAATTGTTTGATTTTGATCAAAAACGGACTTCTTTACTCCAAAACATCATATTTCGAAAATTTCAAATTATTTGGGTTCTTAATCATTTGATATAACTGATTTAAGAGATTGCAAAAACAATTTATTTTCTAAATTATACTGTTCTAGGTATGCCTAAACTAACTCTTGCCCTTGTGTTGGTTTACTAAGGGTTTTCTCTAGATTCAATGTTAGAAGTCTTCTTTCTAAAATATTTAGGATTATACTCTTGCAGGTAAGATGTCTTGCATTATCTTTGTAAGAGTAATTTTACAGAAGTTAGACGGTTTAAAGATTTAAATTGTGTGAAAATTTACTGGTCCGAGATGACTTTAAACTAGAGCAAGAAAGATAATCATCTTAATACTATCTTGCGGTATACTAAACACTTTATATTGCTGAAAATCGATGCATCCATTAAGAGATTGGCAATGTCTTTCTTAACTCCTTGTGAAAAATTTTATGAATTTGAAAAATAAGGAAGACAGCAGGCTGCAGTTGTCTGTAAAACAAGTCTGATGTAGGAGGTAGAGGTGTAATGTTTACGACACATAGGAGTCCTGTGTGGCGTTTGGTTTCAAAATTCCGGGTGGTTTAAGAAAGTGTATGTATATATATGGACATAAAGCCATTCCACTTCCGGCATAAAACATATATGTTGCTCCTAGTGGTCATGATGGGAAGAGGAATGTCCAACATTGAACATAAGAGTGAGAGCATGCTCCTCCAACTAAAGAATTCCCTGGAGAGATCAAGAAATGTGTCTTTAAGGCGTAATACCATAATTAATGTCGAGGAAGACAATAAGACACATATCTCAACAATTGACAAATACATAAAATTGAAGTATAATACAGAAGACGAGATTACCAATGAATCTCTTTATGAATCCCAGATTAAATCCCTAATGACCAAGATTAAAAGCAAACAATTCCACGAAAGGTTGTTTAAGATCTGTGATCATGAACTTTCCTCTATTAAAGATTCTTCACTATGGTTTACCAAAGGAAGTATGAACCCAAGAGACGAAGGAGCTTATTGCTTCCTTCAGCATAGAAATATATTCTTTGGAGAAAAAGTCAGATGCCCACATTGCAAAGCTGTGCCAAAAACAGTAGATCATCTTGCGACTAAATGCGACCGTATGCTAGGTCATGATTACATGAGAAGGCATAATGAAGTATTAAGATGCATACATTTATCACTGTGTAGGAAATTTTGATTTAAGAAGACAAGAAAATTGAAATCTCATTCCGTTCAAGAAGTTGTAGCAAATGAAAATGTCGAGATTCGAGTAGCTACAATAATTAAGACTGACATTAAAATACAACATGACAGACCAGATATCTTCTTACATGATAAAAAGAAAAATGAAATAACTCTGATCGAGGTTGGAATTACCAATATTGACCTATTAACTCAAGTTGAAAGTGAAAATACGATTTAATAGCAAATGAGTTATCATTGATTAGCAAGTGCAAGGTAAATATAATTCCATACGTACTGACCTGGTAACGAAATACCACAATAAACATAGTAAAGAGATAGGAATTGAGCCAAAAGTCGATGCATACCTTCAGTCTATTCTACTCAAGAAGACACTGTGGTCTATTTCATTTGAAAGACGACGAAATATTGAAGAGGCGGACAACCATGTGAGTCTTGAGCAGTTAGTGCTTATATCATCGGGCGTAGACAAGAGATTTGACACAGAATCAATCAAAGAGTAGTTTATAATTAATATATTACCCATTAAATAAATTCTTTTTTGCTCCTAGTTATGAAACCCGTCAGGGTATGATTGGGCTTAGCCCTGAATTTAGAATGATTCTCTGTGTATTTTTCTGATCTTGCCTAGGCCAAGTTTTCTACATCCAAATGGAGCTTTTAGCAGCCCGTTTGACAATAAGGTTTACACCGATGACTCACTAGCTATAGAAATATAGTGAAAATAAATTTTTTTTTTATGTGAAAATTTACATTTTTAAGAAAAAGCAAATCTCTTCTTTTTATTGTTACTGAAATGCTTCACAGACACTGGCATGCTTTTAATATATCATCCATGGATTAATTGGCAATCAAATTTCTAAAAATTTGTTGTTGTCCTAAATATCAAATATTAAATTCAAAAAATTATAAGTGAAGAAATATAAAAAAAATTGGGTGTTCAATCAATAAGCCAAACAAGGTGGTTTTAATGTGAATATTAAAGTTATTTATAAGCATATGCTTTACTAAATAATGATTTATTGGCTTGTTAGTTCTAAATTTAACTGGAGGATGAAGTTTAACCTCAAATCATCATTGAAAAATCAATAGTATTAGTGAATGTTTGTGACTGGATTTTGGAAAAATTTAGAATGATTGACACTTTCAGACGAGAATTAAAGTTCAGTTGATTTACTGAATCCTTGCCAACAAACTATTCTAGCTTCTAAGTTGGCATGAACTGCACTTTTTTGTGTAATTCTCAATACTAGCTTGGTTAGGTTATCAAAATGATAAGGTTTGATTCCTTTAGATGAATTCCTCAGCCATTCTATGAAAGCATACACAATCAATAGAATGGCCCCTAATATACTATGATTTACTCTCGTCAAACTTAATATACAATCTTATCTAAAATGGAATTTCGGAGCCATAGTGTTTTTCTTTAATTTGTTGTGCAATATACAGTTCTCTCATCAATTGCAATGCAAATTTTAATGTAACTCTTCACCTAGAACGCTGCAGACCAAATAGATTGACATCATGAAACAGATAATATAAACAAAAAAGAAATCTGATGAATCCAAAATCCAATTTAATAAATTGCATGCTTTGTGAGATCTACTCGTACATTTGATTTACTAGAGACATGGGGAGTTTGTAGTAGTTAGAGATTTCGAGCAAAACGTGTAGTGAGAAGGATGATTGTAATTTTTACATGTCTATCAGAATGAAGAACATTGGCTTACATCTTTTATGAAAGTAAAAAGCGATAAAGTATTGTCTAGAGCAAGAGAGAACAAAGTAGATCTTTCTTTCCACAAGAATAACCAAAAAAGTTTACCAGTCTAATTTATAGAATAGGCTAAGAATTTGCAACAAGACTTGAGGTGGTTGAAACTTCTGCTGTAAGATTAAAGAATTATCGCCTGGGCAGAGTTTATCCTGAGACAGATGAATATAACCTTTTTGTGGTTGCCCGGACAACTAAGACGCATATGCGTGCGAAATCAATAATAGCCTCTGCCTGAACGTCACAACCAGCGAACTCATAAAAAGAAAATCCCAAAAATATGGGGGATAGGTTCGGAAGGTGGTCGAAAGACCGACCTTCGGAAGCAGCATTAATATAAATGAGTTGGCGAAGCTCAAAATAGTGGACTTGGAATTTGTATTGAGTACTCAAGACCTCAGTGGGAGATATAAATTTTATACCTGCAGAACCACAGCGAGTCAATTAATCTCGTTATGTTTTTTATATCTGATGATCTGTGCATTAACTGCTCAAAACTCACATGGTTGTCCGCCTCTTCGACATCCAGAGTCTTCTTGAGTACAATAGACTGGACGTACGCTTCGACTTTTGGCTCAATTCCAATCTCTTTACTATACTGGTTGTGGTATTTCGTTACCAGCCTTTCCCAGGTCATTACGTATGGAATTATATTTACTTTGCACTTGTTAATCAATGATAACTCATTTGCTATTAAATCATATTTTCTAGTTTTTTAATTTTCAACTTGAGTTAATAGGTCAAAATTGGTGATTCCAACGTCGATCAGAGTTATTTCATTTTTATTTTTATCATGCAAGAAGATATCTGGTCAATCATGCTATTTTCCTTGGCTTTCGATTTCTGATTTAATGTTATCCAAACTCATTTTCATGGCATAAAAATAAAATACTTTTTTTTAAGTGGAAGGAAATAAAATTGAATTAAAAATATAAGAAAGTTTAATTCTTAGCAAATCTGACAAAATGCATCCAAAAAATAGGTAATCCTGAAATACAATTTACTGAAATCTCCTGCAAATAGAAGATCTATGCTAATGGCTGTGTATGGCAATTAACACGCTTTGGTTCATGAACCACAATAAATACTTTATTATTCAGAGAATCTTAAATTTTCCTCATAAAAATCAATCAATTTAAGGGGTGCCTTGTATCTAATATCTATGGCACTGCAAATTCCATTGTTTCCGTTTATGTCTTCAAATTCAACATAAAGCTGATTCTCCTTGACAAAAACATGGATGATTTTTTTAAGTTTCAAATCCCATTCATTTGTAATGGGTCTGAGAAACAATGGTGCATCCTTTGGAATGACATTTCTAAGAAGGTCTATTTCCCCTGGACCTGGGATGCTTTTCGATGCTGTTTCCTCTTTGACTATCTTCGTTTCAACAACTTTGGGTGTTACCTCTTTTGGAGGTTCTTCAATTTTTGCCTTTTTAACTTGGGAATCTCCTGAATCTCTATGCTTTGTCTTGGTATTTATTTTTTCTTTTACTTTATTTTTCTTTTCAATTTCATAGGCTTGCAAAAGTTCTGAACAAAATAGATTCGTCTCAAATTCCCAAGTGTTATCGCTGTCTGTGTACCCTACCCATTTTATCAAGTATTGTTTTTTCCCTTTGAAAAAACGATCATCCATGATTTTCTCAACATCATAAACATCCTCAGAGGAACTGGAAATTGTGCGCATGGGGGATAAATTAAACAATAGCAAATCAAATTTTCTAGGGGCTTGGAAAATTGGAACTTAGAGGCAAAATAAACGTGATTTAAGAATTTTTAACTAGGAAAGATTATCAGGCTGAACCTAATATAGGAAGTTATTTAATTCACAGTATTATTAAGGAAGATTAAAAGATTTTTTGTCCTAAACTATTTAATTATGAAAAATGTAAGGTTATTTTCAGTGATCCGGGCTTTTAATACAAACAGATCAGATAATTCGATTTATTTCCTAACTAAAGTGTAATCTTAAGAAGGGGAGTACTTCCTAATGAAGCATAAAAACAATCAAGCCTAAATAATAGTACTCGTCCTTTGTATTTGATGTATAAAGATTCAGAGTTTTTAATTAGTTTTAAGGTTTCAAGTGGCTTGTCCTTTATTTTCAAATTTAAAATTTTCAATTTTTTAGAAATAGATTTGTAATATATTATTTAGACTGGTTTAGTAAATAAATACACATGTCTCTTTTGCCAATTTACTGTTTAAGGCATTAATCATGATCTGGCTTTCGAACTAGCCACTAACATTACATGTAATATGACATTTATTCCTAACTTATTTGTTAGTTTTACGTACCTTAATATGAACAATTCATATTGTAGTGGAGATGGCTCATGCCTATCACAGAGACTCTCTTCTTAGATTTTTCTAATAGCAGCTGTAAAATTTTCATCAAAAATCGATAATTTATTTTGAAACTCAACTAAATCAATCTAACCTGATTTATAACTATTGGATAAGAAATTATATGTTTTTGGCTCTTTAAATTTTCATCATTGTTGATTAGTTGAGAAAAGAACCGTAATTCAATGGGTCTATAAAGTCGATTGGTAATTCTTGTAAATTTCGATCAAGTAAAATCAACTCCGATCATATCGTCTCTATAATTTACTAGAGTCATTTTTATGAATTTCTTATCGTTAATAAATGATTTCACAAAATGAATTATTATAAATCAACGAAATTGACATAGATATTGTTAGGAACTACCTTATATTGAATAAAATATGATCAATTTTTACTGTCTACAAAGAATTTCAAATAAAATGTGTCTGTTTCATAAGATTGCCCCTGCGATGTTTCAGCATCTCAATTAACATCAGATAATTCAACAAAGAATTACTTCATTGTTGAAAGAGTCAAAAAGCGGTATTTCCAGAAACAAAGTATCAGCTATGCATTCTGTTTAACATAACTAACGAATAGCTACAATAAAATTATGAATGGTGATATATATCATGTTATTAATCATATCCCATTGATACAATCTGTAACGGATTATTAGACTTAAAATATAAATCCTAAAACACATTTAATAAATAATGTCTTTGAAATACTGTCTATCGTTTTAATACTTCTAATATTTACAGTGCATTGTAAATCTGAATTCTTCATTGAATAATTAATTTAACTGTCATATATATTATTTGGAACATCTTACTGATAACCTGAATTTGGCAACATCACTGTTTCAATTTTCACTTATTGCAATTATACTTCATTTTTAATATTAGCTAGCACATTTTATTCACTATTATCATAAAATTCATAGAAAGGAAATGAATTATGAGTAAAAAAACGAAACAACTAGAAGCGCCTGTGCCTCTATAGAAGGAAATTTTAAACCTCCTACTGAGGTCCTGGGCACTTAGAACAAATCCTAAGCCCACTCTTTTGAACTTCGGGCAAGTACTTTTTTATCCATGCCGCTCCCGCTCCCGCACACATACACACGCATGCAATCATCCGGCCGTACCTCCCCTTTTTTCGGGGTTTTCTTTTTATGAGTCGGCTGGCTGTGACGTTATGATATAAACGGTTATTAGTTTCACACACATGAGTGTATTACTTATCCGGGCAACTACGAAAAGGCTACAGTCATCCGTCTCACAACAGATTCTGCCCAGTAGGCAATTCTTTAATTGAAGGAGAATACTCTCACTCTTATGTTCAATATTAGATATTCCTCTTCCCATCATGGCTCTTGACAAATACAGCCTTTCTTTCTTTGTTTGCTGGCTGTAAGTGAACTTTATATTCCATTAGTACTTTCCTAATAGATTCATCGAGTTTGACATATTCTTCTGGTTCAAGCTTTAATACTCCTATATGGTAATTAAGTACAGACATTGCATGCTCGTTTATTGCTTTGAATAAATTCTTTGCATTCAGCTTGCTTTCACACAAATTCTTGATTCTTTTTAATATTTCATTTCTTACTCTTTCAAAAGAATCTTTGGATATTGTGCTACTAGCCGTCTCAACAATTCCCAGATACTTGTTACTCTCTTTATCTTCCAAAAGCATAGAATCTGAATCATAAACTTTGCTATTGGTGGCAGATTTGGTCTTATTCATTTCCAAACCAATTGCATTAAAGAATGACTTTATCTCATTCATCATTCATTGAAGTTCTTCATCAGATTCAGCAAGCAATTTAAAATCATCAATAAATAAAAGGTGGTTTGTCATATACATATCAGATTCGGTTTTAACACCGACTTTCTGATATTTGACACTTAGCTTACGGCTTAGTGGATCAATGCATAAAACAAATAAGAGAGGGATGTCTACCTGTAAGATGCCTCTCTCCAACCTTTTCTCAAGAATTGATTCTGTGTTCAATCTGACATCAACTTTCCACTTTGAAATAGTGTCTTTAAGGAAGCTTGTGATCCACACAGGAAACTTCAGGCTCTCTATACATTTTATAAGATAGTAGTGATCAACCAAATCAAACGACTTCTTGACATCTATCCAGGCAGTTTTTAAAGAGTTAGAATGCTTTTTGTCGATCAACAGATTTAATAATGCTTGTTCTTTTGCTCCTTGGACCATTCTTACAGTTCCGACTGGCAGAATCTGTTGTGAGACGGATGACTGTAGCCTTTTCTTGGCTGCCCGGATAAGTAGCACACTTATGTGTGTGAAACTAATAACAGTTTATATCAGAACGTCACAGCCTTCCCATAAAAAGAAAACCCCGAAAAAAAGGAAGGTGGGGCCGGATGATTGCATGCGTGTGTGTGTATGTGTGCGGGAGCGGCATGGATAAAAAGGGGCTCGCCCGAAGCTCGGAAGAGTGGGCTTAGGATTTGTTCTAAGTGCCCAGGACCTCGGTAGAAGGTATAGAATTTCCTCCTATAGAGGCACAGGCGCTTCTAGTTGTTTCGTTTTTTTTCTTTGGACTGATCTGTCTCGTTTTGCTCTTGGCGTACCTGGGTAAAGTTTTTCTTTCCAGATGGTGCTTTTAGCAACCCGTATGATAATAAGGGTTTCATCGACTACTCACTGGTTATAGAAATATAGTGAAAATAAATTATTTTTCTTTTAAAAAGAAAGATTACAATTTTTAACAAAAAATTTTTGGATAATCTGAGAATCCGAATTATCAAGAATTCTTGTCTGGAGGCCTCATTCACACTAGGAGAACACAGTGAGTTCATAATGTTTGAACCAAACAATTACAAATAAAAATGATGGAGAAGTTAAAAGCAAAGTTTCTACACCAAATAAAACATATGATTCCCAATCTAAAATATAATTTACGAACTTCGATCAAATCTAGAATGACTCTTCAAGTACAGCAATCCATTTACAACATTTAACAAGCGTCAGTTCAGGCAAATTTTTTTTAAAGATAGATTTATTAAGGAATTACCTGGGTATCCGTATTTGAATATTCCCCAAAGTGAAGCAATGATAATTCCAAAGGATGTCGAGTCCCAGAAATCCTCCAAATCTTCATTTTATATATCTCGATTTTTATCTCCTGTGACCATAATAATAATTAAAATCCTTGTCTTTCTTAATTCTTCGATACAATCATTTCAGGGTTATAAATAAATAAATTTGTTACAAGATGGTAATTGATCGACAAGACTACTTACTTGTCGTTCGAATTGCATCTCTTCCCCTTTAGGGCACGGCTTATATGATGCAGGAATCTTGATGTCACATTTTTTTAGCAGCTCTATAATTAGTAATAAAGGTAGTAATTCAAATTGAACTCATGGACTGACTGAGCACAATATGAACAGTATTTTATTAAGTAATTTGTCTTCACTAAAATCTATCTTAAAAACGAGCAGTTATTATTATATCATTGAAGTATATGACAAATTAATAGACTATCAACACACAATTAACAAACGATTTTTTACCAAGTATTTTAGAAGACGAAAAGAATTTATTTAATGGGCAATCGTAAAAAAAACCACAATGCTGAAGGCAGTAATCTCCTCCGTCGGATTGTAATAACCCGCTTTTTCACGTAAACTCACTATTCTAAATTCTGGGTACCAGCAGTCACCGCTACACAAACACCATCATACCCTGGCACGTTTCGATTACTGGAGACAAGAGGAACAATGCATGCTTGGACAGAGGCTTTACCATCTGCTTATCAACCATTTTATAAAAATGTCATAAATAAAATGGGTTCTCTTTTTCAGAAATGAGATGTTCAAAATAAAAATTGATATATTAATTTGAAGCTAAGTTCAAAGGTAAAAATTGAAAAGATTGAGAATAGAATTTAATAACTAAAGCCTTTCAATTATAATAAGCATAGAATGGAACAAATTGAGCATGAAATGACTAAAATATATTAGCAACTCAATTTTCATGGACGAATGAGTTTCAGTTTTAAGAACTCAAACCTGATACCCTTAAATAATAGACAGTTAAATTCCATATTATTAGGTTTCCAGATAAAATCATAAGTATATTGGACATGAGAAGGATCGATTCATGAATAATCGACAAAATAGCAAGATAACAACAACAGACAGTGCTGCATGTTTAAAATTACAAATGGTATCCAGATGGTTTCTCTTCCTAATAAATCTCGAAGCACTATTAATGACTCTGTTGAGCTTCCTATTTGAACGCTTTAAATTGTTGTTGTCCACATCGGTGTTGAAACTATTTGATCGGCCTGAGTGTGGGTATCACCCGAATTCTGAACTTAATTGATTCTTTCCAAGAGCTCATCAAAAGCTATATTTATCTCTACATTGAGCAGCCTGTTCCAATCTTCTGAATTGACATGAGACAAAATGCCATCGTCTACTGCTGGGTTGATATTATTCCCACTGATCTGAGAGTGGACATCGTCTGAATTATGCACCTGGCCGTTATTTTGTAAAAGCTCATCAATCTTTTTCAATCCTTCTTGATTGTAGCTTGACAGAAATGCATAAAACCCAAATTGATTGATCCCAGTAGAAATCCACAATTTTTTGATGAAGGTTACTAAATGAGAGTAATCGTTTTTTAGCGACTTTAAATTTTCAATATTCCCTTCATCGATAAATTTATCAAGTTTTACGGCTTGAATTAGTGCCTGTAGCTTCATTTGCATGGTCGAGTGTTTAAATAGAAGATTGTCCTCAAGCAAGAGTAGCTTGTTTTGATGTATTTTAGAGGGAGAACGTGAGTTATTAAAATTATCAAGTTGTAATACAAAATTTGCTTCAGCTTTTAATTTGGAAATGATTCTCGGTAATATCATACCATTTTCGGGTATTGAGGTGTTATGGATGCCATCATAATCAAGATAAGAAAAAATTAATGCCAGGCAAGCAGTTTCCACTTCAGCCCGTAAGTTGTCTATAAGTTCCTCTGTTTGTTTAATGAATAAAGAATTTATCAAATTCACAGTAGTGGATAGGATTTTTAGAAGATCTCGAGCTTTGAAAACTTTAATTGCAACTTCCTCGTTTTTTTCTCATCAAATTTAGGAGTGATTTTGTCTAAACTTGCATTTATACTTTCTATTAAACCTAACATTGTTTTTATATCCTTTAGAAAAAGATGAATTTTTGAGGCATCTTGAATATCTTCAACTGGGACATTATGCTTAGAGATAAATTCAAGATGATAATAATATAATACTTTGAAGAATATACTCGTATGAGTTGAAAATCTTGAATTCAATTCTTGAATCACGCTATCAGCAACAAAGTATTTCAATGAATCTTTGACTCGATAGCACAAAAAATCGACAACAAAGTGGAATTTAAAGTAATTCTCACCGCCCAACTTGCAATAGACACACATCAGATAATTATAGACTTTGAATATTCCGTGGAAAGTTTCATCTCTTTCTAAAGAAAGTGCAACTCTAAGATTCAATGGGTAAGGATCGAAAGGATAATCACATTTATTACAGTCTGGAATTCCCCTCATATTCAAAAAAAATATGAATAAATAATGCATTTGATTATTACATGAAACACTATCATGCTTGGAAATTATAACATTGCTAGCCCAGATTGCTTCTTCAATAAATGGATAAATGTATGTAATCATTGGGCATTCCATTTGCTTCTTATAATTTGACGGGCCGGTAGAGTTTAAAAAATTAAATCTAAGTTTACTGGAAATGCTTTGCTTGGGCATCATCCCCTCTAGGATTAGTTTATCATCATTCTGTTTAAATTGATAAACCGTTTCTGAAATCTGATTGTTAGAGTTTTCTGAACAAAGACCAAAATTGCTGAATATCCAAATACAGAGTGCTATAATAAAATATTTAGATTGCATGGGGATTAAGGTTGGGCTTTTTTAAATATAAAATTTTTGATCAAAAGTCTATTATTAAAATTTATCATCGAAGAAATATAAATTGTTCCTAAAAACAAAGTAATTTATTTTTACTATAATTCTACAGCTAGTGAGTGATCGGTGAAAACCTTATTGTCAAAAGGGTTGCTAAAAAACTCCAACCACAAGGGATGGAGGAAGCTTGGTCCAGGCAAGATCAGAAAAACATTCAACGGATCACTCTAAATTCTGGGCTAAGCCCTATCATACCCTGGTGGGCTTCGATAACTAGGAGCAACATATATGTTTTATACCCAAAGTGGAATGCCTTTGTGTCCACATATAAACACTTTCTTGAACCACCCGGCATTTTGAAACAAAACGCCACACAGGACTCCTATGTGTCGTAAATACTCGAGCACGAGCTTTACACCTCCTAACAATAGACTTGTTTTACAGACGACTGCAGCCTGCTGTCTTCCTTATTTTTCAAATTCATAAAAATTTTCACAAGGAGTTAAGAAAGAGATTGCCAACCTTTTAATGGAAATACCAAGTTTCTGTACTATAAAGTGCTCATTATACCGCAAGACAGTATGAAGATTCATTCCTTTCTTGTTCTAGTTTAAAGTCATCTCGGACTATATAAATTGTTCCTAAAACTTTTTTAGTTTATATCATCTTTCAGAAGAAAGGAAGTGGGTATCAAGTTGTCAACGTAGCCTATCCATCATATTTGTGAGTCTTTTTAATTAACTAGGTTGTCCTTCAGATCGAAGTTGGACAAAAAATCTTGTTCTTCCTGATTATTCATCCAACAGATTTTAATTCATTTTTTTAAATTAAAAATTAAATTATATTGCCTTGTCATCAATTGAAATAAAAAAAAACGAAATTTATTAAACCAGAAGCACATGTGCCTCTACAGGAGAAAGTTTTAACCTCCTGTTAAGGTCCTGGGCACTTGTAATTGTCATTAGTTTCACACTCATAGATGTGTTACTTATCTGGGCAACCACGAAAAAACTACAGTCATCCGTCTCACGACAGATTCTGTCCAGCCTTCTAAATGTGTAGCATCTGATTCACAAACTTTGCTATTGGTGGCGAATTTGGTCTTATTCATTTCCAAACCAATTGCATTAAAGAATGACTTTGTCTCATTCATTATTCTTTGAAGTTCTTCATCAGATTCAACAAGCAATTTCAAATCATCAATAAATAGAAGATGGTTTGTAATATACATATGAGATTCGGTTTTCACACCGACTTTCTGATATTTGGCACATAGCTCACGGCTTAGTGGATCCACGCATAAAACAAATAAGAGAGGAAACAGGCTGTCCCCCTGTAAGATGCCTCTCTCTAACCTTTTCTCTAGAATTGATTATCCTTTCAATCTGACATCAACTTTCCACTTTGAGATTGTGTCCTTAATGAGGCTTGTGATCCTCTGAGGGAATTTCAGACTCTCTATACATTTGATAAAGTAGTCGTGATCAACAGATTCAAACGTCTTCTTGACATCTATCCAGGCAGTTTTTAAAGAGTTGGAATGCTCTTTGTTGATAGCCAGATTCAAAAATGCTTGCTCTTTTGCTCCTTGAATCATTCTTACAGTTCCGAGTTGGTTTTCACTCAAAAGACCTCTAAACTCAACAATGTTTGGCACTACTTGTGTAACACATTTAGTTGTAAGCTTATATACTGGGTAGAATCTATCGTGGACGGATGACTGTAGCCTTTTCGTGGTTATCTAGATAAGTAACACATCTATGTGTGTGAAACTAATAACAGTTTATATCAGAAGGTCACAGCCTCCTCATAAAAAGAAAACCCTGAAAAAGGGGCGGATGGTATACATGCGTGTGTGTGTGTGTGCGGGAGCGGCATGGATAAAAAAGGGCTTGCTCGAAAGATTGGGCTTAGGATTTATTTCGAGTGCCCAGGACCTTAACAGGGTTAAAACTTCCTCCTGTAGAGCCATGGGTGCTTCTAGTTTAATAAATTTCGTCTTTTTTCTTGTGAGCTTATATAGATTTGGGCTAACAAATAATATAAATTTTAAAATATCAAAATCTTAAAATTACGATGAAATATTTCATTCTTTAAAGTAATTCTGAGGATTCAATTTTTTGGTCTGAATATAATACTTTCTAAAAGCTTTACATTTATTAAAATATTGTCTTCTTTGTCATTTGGCTACCGACTAAATCTGATAGAAGTCAAGCCATAATCCCCACTCAATGACCATTCCATTGGGCTTAACTGATAAAAAGCTTTATATTGTGGATGAAAGTCTTTGCAATCCCTTTTGAATTATTCATCTTCTTTAAGGATTTTATTTAAAAAAAACGAGATTTATTAACCAGAAGCGCTTGTGTCTTTACAAAAGAAAATTTTAAATCTCATACTGTGGGTTTGACACTCAACACAATATTAAGCCTACTCTTTCGAGCTTCGGACAACCCTTTTTTATCCATACAACCTTCCACCGGCCTACCCTTTTTTCGGGTTTTCTTTTATGAGTCGGCTGGCTGTGACGTTCTGATATAAACTGTTATTAGTTTCACACACATAGATGTGTTACTTATCTAGGTAACCACGAAAAGGCTACAGTCATCCGTCCACGATAGATTCTGCCCAGAAGGATTTTATTTAATTTAGCAATGAATGGATCTACGCTATTGGATATAGCTTTTGTATTTTTACAGTAAATATCAAATT
This sequence comes from Drosophila cyrtoloma, assembly GCA_035042485.1. Classification (NCBI taxonomy): domain Eukaryota; kingdom Metazoa; phylum Arthropoda; class Insecta; order Diptera; family Drosophilidae; genus Drosophila; species Drosophila cyrtoloma. The sequence continues at coordinate 1,508 of JAWNLH010001262.1, read as the reverse complement.
AATTCATTTTGTGAATCCGAACCCGGGATATTCAATATCCTAGCAAAGTTTTCTATCACTAAGCTATGAAAGGATGAGATTTCAAAAAAAATCAAGGGTTGCATATTATTCCCTATGTGATATAATAATGCAGACCTGAAACACAAATTCACTTTCTAAGAAGAAAAGGAACCAAATCTTAAGAAAAGCACAATTATTCTATCCAAACAGATACTAAGGTTGCCTTGGTGAGCCCGGGAAAATCAGTAATACATTACCGTTAAATAAATAGCGAAGTTAATTCCAAACTTATTTATTTAGATATATTTCAATTAGACAAAGTAATATGATTCAAGATATCTCATAAATGTCGTCATCCACTTTTCTTCTCTTCAATGACTTAAATGTGCCTTGCTCCTCAAATCTCGTATTTCCACTCTTGTTTACCAAATCTGTCTTCTTCACTACAAAACCTTTGAAATTGTCAGGTCTTGGCGGTACAAACGTTTCAGTTATTTTTTCTTTTGTTTTACTTGCCTTGTTGCTGTCTATCTTATCTTTATTTTGTATTTCAGGTTCAATAGCTGTTGAATTCTGAATTATGTCTGGCATAATCTTTGGAATAGGGATTGACTCTAAAGTATTCCTTTGAACAAGGATTGGCTCCTGGGGAATTCTCTTAGGTAGCTCCATCCCGGCTGTTCTTTGATCAAGGGTTGAGTCATTGTCGAACCTGGATAAATTGGCAGACTTTTTCGCAGTTTTGTAATTGTAATTATTCATACCTGATCGAATATGTTCAGGTTCATTAAACACTTCCGTTTTGCTGATAAAATCTTGTTTACTAGGGTTTTTAATATGTTGCTCGATCTGGGTGTCATATTTCAAAGTCTGGTACGCCCTGTTCATGTTAAACGGATCAATTACAATGATATCGTTGTCATTGAGAATCTCACCGATCCTATAAATGTCTAATATCTCGAAATCTTCTATCCTTAGTGCGTAATCAGGCAGTTTTATGTGATAACTGTGTTTGAGTATGCTATTTATTTGATATTTAAAGTCTAAGAGGGATGAATTTTTATTTATTCTCATGCAGAATTTAATGAAGTTGTTCAACTGGATTCGCACTCTTAATTCTTCTCCTTGTCTTCGTATCATAAGGGAAGTATTGAAAAATTTTAAATTCTGTTGGTCTTTTACAATTCAAAATAAAAAATATCAAGCAAGGAGAAAATGGAAATTTCCCAATACAATGAGAATTAAATAATTGACAGGTGAATCTATTTAATGAAATTTTAAATAAAGATCACTAATTTTAATATTTATTCTTTTCAATGTAAATTTATGAACCATTGCATGCCGTTATTTAAATTACTTATCAGTAAAATTTGAAGCCATTTGAAGAAAAATTTTTGAATTCTTTTTTTGATCAGAAGAATTTAATTTAGAACAAAAAATGAAAGATACAACCTGCAAATAATTATTTGTAAAAATAAATTTTATGCCGTAGACTTCCCTGAGTGGAT
>JAWNLH010001257.1:0-23202 GCA_035042485.1 Drosophila cyrtoloma | reverse complement strand
ATAAATAAATTTGATCAATAATTTTATCAACTTTCATAATTGTTAAGATTAATGCCAGATAAGAGAATTTAGATTATTAACTTCCCCTAAAACGACTCGGAATTTACAATTAGCAATGCTAAATCACCCACAACCAAGTGAGCGAATTAATAAGCCCATCTTCTTTGAGTAGTTTCTTTTGATGCAACAATTGAATCTCAAGACTGAAGAATATATATTTTTTTTTAATACTTCTCGATTATTTCTTAAATTACGTTTTTTGTTCAGAAATTTTACCTCAGAAAACAAATATAAAAAAATTATTTTCACTATTATGCTACGGCTATTGTATTAAAAACCGAAATTTATTACTAGGAGTGCTTGTGTTTTTGCAGGAGAAAAATTTAACCCTCCTGCCGAGGTTTTGAGCACCCAAAACAAATCCTAAGCGCACTCTTTCGAGATTGGACAAACCCTTTTTTATTCATGTTGATCTCTCGATCATCATCCCGCTCTTCTCCCACCTTTCCGGGGGGTTCGTTGTGTGGAAGCTATGACGTTCAGTTAAAAAAACGAAACAACTAGAAGCACCTGTGCCTCTATAGGAGGAAATTATAAACCTCCTACTTAGGTCCTGGGCACTTAGAACAAATCCTAAGCCCACTATTTCGAGCAAGCCCTTTTTTATCCATGCCGCTACTGCACACACACGCATGCAATCATCCGACCCAACCTCCCCTTTTTTCGGGGTTTTCTTTTTATGAGTCGGCTGGCTGTGACGTTCTGATATAAACTGTTATTAGTTTCACACACATAAGTGTGTTACTTATCTGGGCAACCACGAAAAGGCTACAGTCATCCGTCTCACGACAGATTCTGCCCAGGTGACGTTCGGTTAGTTTATCCTTTCAGTTGCTATCTTAAAATTTTATCTAATATCAACCTGTCACTTTAGTTAAAAATTTTTCTTCATTTTGAGAAGTTCAATTCTGAACGAAAGGAAAATTTTTAAAAAATCTTTGAATCAAAATTCACGAGAAAGACGTTTAAAGCTTTGTTTGGGATCATACCAAGATTATTTAGTACTTTGACTTCTTCTTACAGGTACTCAGTTTGACTATATTTTTACCATGACTCAACGTTTTCGTCGAGCATATTAACATAGCTAATATTTTGAAAAGTCTTTTATCACGGTCTGTACAGTTATTACTGAAAAACTGATATGATAATTAAATATCATGGCAAGCATGCTAGAGATATATGAATTGAACCTAAAGTCAAAGAGTACATCCGGCTATTAGATTCAAAAAAAAAAAATCTTATTTCTATTTCATTCGAAAAAAACGAGTAATTAATGACGCTGACAACTGTGGGAGTTTTGATAAGTTAGTGGTCAGATCATCGAAGCGTAGAAATGAGACTTGGTACACTATAAATCAAAGAATTAAAGATAATTGTTCGATTGCCCATATAGTAAATAAAAAAATATCATGGGGTTTAGGAAAACCATTTTTTTCTGGTCCGACTAGCTGATTTGTTTTCTCGTACAAATCCCAGATGCTTTCTCTGCTGAATTTAAACTTAATATGTTACATAAGTTTCTATACATGTTTGAATTTATCACCTCCACCTCTATTTAAACCTAGCCCATGTGGTCATAGTAATTTGTTTAACCGAAACTTCGCACTACAAACTGACATATCCACAACACTGATACATTTCATGAAAATATCCAAATTATTGGTTGAATACGATGAGAGGCCTGACTAGAATTCTATTTAAATTAACCGTCCAAAAAAAAATAAATAGATCGTCTAAAATACAAGTGTTTGCACAATTTGTTTAACCTGTTCCTTTTGTTAATATAAACACAATTGATAAAACTTTCCATCGGTATTTACATAATTTCATCCTTGAGTCAAGGTTTTGATTTTCCATTGCAAAATAACCTCACAATCATTCAATATATACATTATCTTGGCATGGGTATTCCGGTCGAACAAAATCTACAGTGCAGACTTGGTTTTCACTTACAAACAACAAAAATTACAATAATATTGTCGTAAAGGGGTTAACGACAATTCGTCACTAACCAATTAGTTTATCATCCCCTTTACAATTGACCAACATATATTGAAGTATTTCAATATATCTCCTTACTAGAACTATTAAGTATATGATTGGTTAATTAAGATATATATACGAAACCCCGTTTAATGAATATGTCTTCTTTAAATACTGACTTCGTTTACGACAAATATACTCATGCTCAACTGAGCAGAATCTGTCGTGAGACGAATGATTGTAGCCTTTTCGTGGTTGCCCGGATAAGTAACACACTTATGTGTGTGAAACTAATACCAGTTTATATCAGAACGTCACGTCACAGCCAACCGACTCATAAAAAGAAAAACCCGCAAAAGGAGACGTGGGCCGGATGATTGCATGAGTGTGGAGCGGCATGGATAAAAAAGGGCTTGCCCGAAGCTCGAAAGAGTGGGTTTAGTATTTGTTCTAAGTGCCCAGGACCTCCGTAGGAAGTTTAAAATTTCTTCCTATAGAGGCACAGGTGCTTATAGTTGAATAAATTTTGTTTTTTTTTTCAAATTAAAAGGCTTTGATTAAAATAAAGCAAGAAAGGTGCAAAGAGAAATCCAAGGATGCAATATGATTAATAAATTGGTGTTGAATAATAACTAAAATAGTAACAATCTTGTAAACCCTATGAAAGCTTGAATAAGATGGATTATTATAAATTCAAAAGAACAACCGGAAATTATCATTTTGTTAACAAAGTAGTTCTAAGTTGTAAATTTAGAGAAAACTTCATGAACAAATATATTTATTGACAAAAAAATCCACAAGAAACATCAACAATCAATTCTTATATTTTGGATCTTGAGATAAATATGGACCTAGAAGAAAATTAGATTATTAATATTTACCTTTTTTATATTTTCATTGGAATGCTCTTCAAAATCTTCTGCGCACAAACGCATGTTAAATAGCAAGCACATACATCTTAAGTTTTGAAGGGCATCATGAACATATTTTAATAGGCTTGATTACTGTTACACATCTAAGAATTTTGGTCTTGATAACAACAACAATATCACTCCAAACAAAATCTATCACTTTCTCGGAGGAGACTTTCTTCTGTTAAGTCCTTATGATGTTCAGTTTCAGCTTTTGAATGAATTGAATAAGATACTTTATCAAAATTTTTTCAGTAACAAGAGCCAAACTTGGTTCAGTAGATCTGTTTGAAAGGAACCAATGAACAGATTAGATAATTTTAAATTTTTCTTGGATTTTGATTTTTTTGATCATTGCTATCATTATTATGCGAATAACCCAATTTTCCTGTGTTTAGTTGAGATTTAATCCCGTAAAATAAAGGCAATCAAGGCTTCAAGAATAAATAAATTGAAGTTTTCTTAGGCAGGAAAGAAAATCCAAAAACATCACAAACTCTAATACTGAAGGTACCAATATCCACCGTCGGACTATTATTAAACAGTCTTTTACACGTCAACTCTCCATTTTAAATTCTGGGGACCAGCGGTCATAGCAACCGATCATATCCTGATAGGCTTTGATTGCTGGAGACAAGAGGAACAATACATGCTTTGGCTGAGGCCTTACCATCTACTTTTCTATTCAATACATTATACAACCACATTCGCAACCTCGCAGTCTATTTAGCCTAAGACACTGTCTTCTCCAATGACTCTTTTCGCCAGCAATTTTGTATTTAAGTAGTAGCTATTCTAGTTTTATTGGATACTCTTTATATGTTTTATGAGTAGACCCCAATTATTTCACTCAACGGGATTCGAACCCGAGCCTCAAGTTGTTCGTTGTTATCGAAAGCCAACTTCGCATCACTATGGAGGCTTACCAAAAACATCAATTTATTCATATTGCTATTATATCAGATTCCTATATATAAAAATCACATTACATTATAAAAACTCACCCAGTTCCCATATTAATCTTGGTCTGCAGACCTACAATACCCAATTTGGCTTAGATTGCTAGATGCATTTTTAATTGCAGTAGTTCCCCAATACATTCAGATGTTGTGGCATTTTGCTCAAAACTGGCACTTCTCGTTCTGGAATTATGGTCTTTCTCACATCCATTCCTGCAAATTAACAGAGGAAGCATCCTTCTGTAGTTAATAAGACTCCTACAATGGGTGGCGATTGTTTCGACAATTAGTTTGCATCTTGGTTAGATTCTCGAGAGGAACTGTTATTGATTTTAGGCGCATAGGTGTGCAATTTATTCGTGCAACTACAAAAATGTTACAGTCATCTGTCTTGCAACAACCTCTACTTAGGAGAGGCAAAGTGAAATGAACAATTTATTTCAAAAAAAAGATTTATTAACTAGGAACGTTTATATCTCGGCGAAGTAAATTTTAAACCTGCTACTGAGGTCTTGAACCACAGGATAAATTCCAAACCTATTATTGGGTGCAAGCTCTTTTTATTCATGCTACTCCTGAATGTCGATCTCATGGTCAGCCTCCTTACAATCCCATCTCCCTTTTTCGGTGTTTTTTCATTTTATGAGGAGGCCATTATTAGTATCTCACAAAAAGGCTAGAGTCATCAGTCTCACAACAGATTCCACCCAGAAACAACTTCTTTAATTGCTTAATTAATTAGCTGAGATTAAATCTTGGTTAAAATGTCAAATCAAAAATTATTACACAAATATTTTTTATTGACTTCAATATTCAAGAAAATAAAATTCTTGTGCTAAATGCGTGTGAAGCATTGCTTAAAGGTTTGCTCATAGGAAATTTGCTAAAAAATTATACTATTTTATTGATTTCCATGAAAGTTTTAGTCAATTCTAGACAATTTAATTAAATTAAAATTTTTATTTATATTAGCAGAGATAAAGCAAAATTTTATATACTGCTTCGTATGAAGCATCATTTCTGAAAATTGAACTGTAGAAACACTATCACAAAGTCATGTAATTCTAGTTCTGCATCGATCTCTGAAAATTTTATGAAATTATTCACTCTGGTTGACATCTGTAAAGTTTGACTTAAATTCCGGGAATTTTTCAACCCTATGAATATAACCAAGGAAACTTTTGAAACTTATTATAAGATTGTTGATTACACCAAATATGAAAGTGTAATCATCTCATCAATTTTGTTAGCTTCTGCGCTAGTTTGCTTGATTGTCTATCCGTATCTAAAATTGACAAGCCAATTCAAAACACCACAAACTTCTGCAGGTCCGGTATTCATATTATTTACATTACTGAAAGCTTATTTCTTTTTCTTTATACTTGGCAATATATTCCTAAACTACAGATTTGGTGATGAAGTGCTCGAGAAATCATTCTTCTGGTTCTGGTTTGTTTTGAATGCGGTATTTTTCATAGTTTTCATATATTTTAATTTTCAATCTAGGCACTTAAAGGTTCATTTCACAAGCAGATTTAATCGAATTTGTGGAATTTTGATGGCTTTGATCATATCAATTTCACCCTTATTGACACTTTTAGCTTGGTGCTTTGGTTGTCCTTTTTTTCCAAGGTTTGAGATTTATTTTTAAATCTGCATTGAGGTTTTTTATTTGATCTATTTTTCTATTGAATTCCCAAATGCTCTTATTAAAGTAATAAAGTTTTGGTATAAGAAGTCGCCAAGGAGTGATGAAACCACCAACCTTAGTTTATCAATCTATGATAATAATGATTTCGAACAGACGAATATCGGGTTTGAAATGACAGAAATCACAGAGCATAGTCATGTGATCCGAGAATAATCTGTAATTCAATTCAAGGAGATTTCAATTGTGCAGAATCATGGTAATAAAAATCATCCAGTGTCTGGAAGTACCATAAAATCAATGGAAAGAAGAATTGCATGAAAAATTTAAATCCTAATGTCTTAATGAGTATATAATATCATTAGAAAATATCAATATTTATAATATACAAATGAGTTATCATTGATTTACAAGTGCAAAGTGAATATAATTCCATACGTAATGATCTAGGATGGGCTGGTAACAAAATACCACAACAAGTATAGTAAAGAGATAGGAATTGAGCCTAAACTCGAAGCATACATTCAGTCTATTGTACTCAAGGAGACTCTGGAGTCTATTTCATTTGAAAGACGACGAAGTATTGAAGAGGCGGACAACCATGTGAGTCTTGAGCAGTTAGTGCTTAGATCATCGGGTGAAGATAAGAGACTTGACACGAAGTCAATCAAAGAGTAATTGATGATTATTAGATTATATATTGTATAAATTCTTCTCATTTATAATATATAATGAATTAAGGCGAATATACCCAGGCTAAACTTATTGATACAAGTGTGTTTATTGACTATGAATAAATTATTTGGACAAAATCTGGTGTGAAGCAGACGACTGTAACCTTTTTGTGGTTTCCTTGATGGATAACGCGCTTAAAGTTGTGAATCAAGTGACAATTCTTGCCGGAATGTCACAGTCTTCTCATAAATTGAAAACTACAAATAAAGAATCAGTTATCACGTACAATGGAATCTGTGGTGGTCGAGAGGCCAACACAAAAAACGCCTTGCTATAAAGCTTGAATGAATACACTTAATATTTGTTCTAAGTTTCCCAGAACTTGGCTGGAGGTTGAAAATTCCACCTAAAAAGATACAGACACTTCTAGTTGTTTCGTTTTGTTTTAAACTATTTGAAAATTTTTATCAATGATTAAAATATGTAAGACAATGTTGTATACAGCCACCACTCAGGAGGTGGAGGTGTAATGCTGGGGTTTTTATGATTCATGGTCGTTCTTTGTAGCATGTTTAGTTTAATTTGAAAATTCTGATAGTTATAGCAAATGTATGTTTATGTATAAGTGTAAATCGTACGCTTTTCCCTAGCTATCGAAGGGCGGTATGGTTGTGTGGGGCGAGCTGGCGGTTTTGGCCTTAATTTAGAGTGGTCATTTCCTGTTTTCCGATCTTTCTTGAATCAAGTTTTTATCAATCGTTTGGCAAGAACATTTTTATCGATAACTCATTGGCTATAGGTTGTAGTTGAAATAAATTTAAGAAATGATCAAGAAAAATCAAAAAAATATATTTTTCTCTTAAATCTTACAAATCAATTGCTGTATCAAAAAAAACACTTATAGATGATGGGCTTATTAACTCATTCACTTGATTATGTGTGTTTTGGTACTACTACCTGTCAATTACGAGTTGTTATACGAAAATAAATAGCAGAATTTCTCTCATCTGACATTAACCTTAACAATTCTTGAAAGTTGATAAAATTATTGATCGAATTAATTTAAATAAAAATTTTAATTTTACCCAGCATGAATTTATGCTTCCTAATAAAAACTGTAAAAACGACAGGATACATTTCTTATAAGAACTTTTTTGATCAATCGAAGAAACGAGAAATCGATTTTGGGAAAGATTTAAAGTACTTCAATGGTAATGAAAACTTCAAGAGTATTTTATTTTCGCATCGGGCGTTCACTCTCCTATTGCCAAAATGGCTTATGATTATTATTTGAGACTAAATGAATCTTTCAAGAAGAAGATCGAAAGCCACAGAAAAACACCAAAGGATCGATTTTCAGACTTCTTATTACTCAAACGAATGGAAATTCTACAAAGAAAGCAAACATTGACGAAGTTAATTTCTGTGGAAAGTTGGATAAGGAAATAGATGAAATGAGAAAACGATATTTTAAATGTATGGCAAACCATTGGAAATTAAAGAATGCCGTAAAGTATTCACCAAGGCAAGCAATAGATGGCAAAACCTTCTTCCCTTAATTGATGAGCAAATGAATAAGATCATGACCAAGCCTATGTCAGACAAATCTGCAGCCAGCTACAATTTTGTTTCAAAGTTTAATGAAGCAGCTGGATCAATTACAGTTGCGTGTTTGAAGAATTCAAGAACATGAAAAAAAAATTAACCGATAAATTTTAATTTTATTCCTGAGAGAATAAAATCAATCAAGTAATGCAATAAGGTTTTGTATGATATAAGATTCAAACACTACAAAGAAGCAAATCTTTCTCAATCATTTACTAAAAAAAAAAACGAAATTTATTCAGCTAGAAGCGCCTGTGCCTCTATAGGAGGACAATTTAAACCTCCTACTGAGGTCCTGGGCACTTGGAACAAATCCTAAGCCCACTCTTTCGAGCTTCGTGCAAGCCCTTTTTTATCCATGCCGCTCCCGCACACACCGGCCCACCTCCCCTTTTTTCAGGTTTTCTTTTTATGAGAAGGGTGTGACGTTCTGATATAAACTGTTATTGGTTTCACACACATAAGTGTGTTACTTATCCGGGCAACCACGAAAAGGTTACAGTCATCCATCTGTCTCACGACAGATTCTGCCCAGCGAAGAACTTCAAAGAATGATGAATGAGACAAAATCATCCTTTAATGCAATTGGCTTGGAAATGAATGAATAAAATCCGCCACCAATAGCAAAGTTTGTGAATCAGATGCTACGCTTTTGGAAGGTAAAGAGAGTTACAAATACCTGCGAATTATTGAGACAGCTAGTAGCACAATATCCAAATATTCTTTTGAAAAAGGAAGAAATGATATTTTAGAAAGAATCAAGAATATGTGTAAAAGCAAGCTGAATGCAAAGAATTTATTCAGAGCGATAAATGAGCATGCACTGTCTGTAATTAACTACCATGTAGGAGTACTAAAGCTTGAGCCAGAAGAATATGTCAAACTCGATGAATCCATTAGGAAAGTACTAATGGAATACAAAGTTCAGTTGCAGCCAGCAAACAAAGAAAGGCTGTATTTTCCAAGAGCCATGATGGGAAGAGGAATGTCCAATATTGAACATAAGAGTGAGAGTATGTCCTTCAATTAAAGAATTCCCTGGAGAGATTGAGAGATATATTCTTAAGACGTAACTCTATAATTAAGGTCGAGGAAGACTATAAGACATATCTCTAAACAATTGACAAATACATAAAACTGAAGTACAATACAGAAGACGAGACTACCAAATAATCCCTTTATGAATCACAGACAAATTCCTTAATGATCAACATTAAAAGCAAAAAACTCCATGAAAGGTTGTTTAGGGTCTGTGATCATGAACTTGCCTCCATTAAAGACTCTTCAGTGCCGCTTCCCAAAGGAAATATGAAGCTAAGAGATGAAGGAGCTTATTGTTTCCTTCAGGATAGAAATATATTCTTTGGAGAAAAAGTCAAATGCTAACATTTCAAAACTGTGCCAAAAACAGTAGATCATCTTGCTACCAAATGCGCCGTATGTAAGGTCATGATTACATGAGAAGGCATAATGAAGTGTTAAGGTGGATACGTTTATCAACGTGTAGAAGATTCGGAATTAAGAAGACAAGAAACCTGAAATTTCATTCTGTTCAAAAAGTTGTTGAAAATGAAAATGTCGAGATTCGAGTAGATACTAGAATTAAGACCGACATTAAAATACAACATGATAGACAAGATATCTTCTTACATAATAAAAAGAAAAATGAAACAACTCTGATCGAGGTTGGAATTCTCAATCTTGACCTATTAACTCAAGTTGAAAATGAAAAAACTAGAAAATACGATTTAATAGCAAATGAGTTATCCTTGATTTACAAGTGCAAAATGAATTTAATTCCGTACGTAATGACCTGGGAAGGGCTGGTAACGAAATACCACAACCAGTATAGTAAGGAGATAGGAATTGAGCCAAAAGTCGAAGCGTATATCCAGTCTATTTCATTTGAAAGACGACGAAGTATCGAAGAGGCGGACAACCATGTGAGTCTTGAGCAGTTAGTGCTTAGATCATCAAGTGTAGACAAGAGACTTGACACGGAATCAGTCAAAGAGTAGTTTATAATTAATATATTACCCATTAAATAAATTCTTCATCATTTCAAGAGTTGAATAAATAAAATAATTTACACTGCCCGATTTCGCAACCAGCTGTCAATATTACCTCCAGTTAAACCAACATGAAAGGGTATTATGAGATGAACGATGATTTGGCTAGTTAGCAGGATGCGGAGAATGCGAAGGAAAATAATACTTGAAGATGTGAAATAAATAAAATGAGTTAAATCTTCTAAGATCTGAGGAATGAGATTGACAGATTAAAATCGGATGTGAGTATGACCTTTCCGAGAAGTGAAATTAATAAGAGGAATAATTATAGGCTACAATTAAATGGGAAGAGAGTTGAACTTAGACAAAGAGTTCAGGTGTCACTTGATCTTCTCAACCCGCTCTTTAGTAAGCTGGAGACAGCATTTTTTCACTACATATATCAGTGGTATTAAGACACTGCACCAATAATCTATGGAAGGTATGATACTGATTTAGCCATAAAATGCGAGATTAAAATTAGAAAGATAGTACCTTTCTTCTATTTAGGAAATCGGAGGCCTACAAGTTATGCTGGAAGAAAGGGAATCGTTGAAGCGTCTGTCATACTCTAAAGATTTTGAGATAGTTAATTCCGAACTTGCTATAAACAATAAAGAATCAGATGTTCCTAAAAAAAAAACGAAATTTATTCAACTAGAAGCGCCTGTGCTTCAATAGGAGGAAAATTTAAACCTCCTACTGAGGTCTTGGGCACTTGGAACAAATCCTAAGCCCACTCTTTCGAGATTCAGGCAAGCCCTTTTTTATCCATGTTGCTCCCGCAAACACGCCACCGGCCCCACCTCCTCTTTTTTCGGGGTTTTCTTTTTATGAGTCTGCTGTGACGTGACGTTCTGATATAAACTGTTATTAGTTTCACACACATAAGTGTGTTACTTATCCGGGCAGCCACGAAAATGCTACAGTCATTTGTCTCACGACAGATTCTGCCCAGTTAGATGTTTCTAAAGTTGGAAATGAGCTTTGATATAGAAAATACAAATCTAAGTTGTTCGACTCTATTAAGAATCACTGTAATCAATCACATTAATAGATAAGGACATCTGAAGAAATTTCAATTAATTCGCTAGTTGATTAAAGATTATCAGATCAAAAGAGATTTTAATAGATATTTGCTTTTAATTTATGAAAAGTGACAATTCATTTTCAATATAATGCAATCTACGATGAGTTTTCGGTGAAAATATTATTGTCTAACGGTTTAATCAAAACTCCATCTGAATTGAGAAGACTTGGCCGAGGCCAAACTATGAAACACGAATGGATAACTCTAAATTCGGATCAAGCTCTATTATATATTGGCAGCATTAGATATCTAGAATCACCACATATGATTTAAATCTAAAGTAAAGTAGTTTTATACAGAGATAAAAAAAGCATCTGCCTTATCCACCCGTAATTTTGAAAGCAAACGTCACATAGGGGTCTAATGTCTAATAAGTACTCGAGTCTCACACATCTACCTCTTTACACGGATTTGAGTTACAGACAACCGCATTCAGGTGTCTTCTGATCTTTTATAATTCATAAAAATTTTAAAAGAGTTAAGAAAGAGATGGCTAATCTCTTAAAAGAAGCACAAGTTTCCATACTATAGAGTGCACAAAATTCCGCAAGATAATATGAAGATATTTTCCTTTCCTGATTTTGTTTAATGCCATCTTAAAAGTAATCATAACTGATAAAACTTGATCAATAAAAATGCTAGGAAAAGAAGAATTTTAAAAAATTTATAGATGATGAAATATCTAGAACCAAACGCAAAGAGCAAGTTTAAGCATTGATAATTTATTCACAGATGAAATTTTGTCTATATTTAATTTTTCAATAATCACTGATTAATTAAAATTTTTAATTATTTCAACTGATCAAAATATTTTCATTAAAGATTTTCAGAGAAAAAGCCACACATTTACAAAATTTGCCTACATTGCTAGAATGAGAAGTGATTGTTGGCTGAAATTACTCCGAACATATTAGATTTAATAAAAATTTTTAATTTGAACGAGAAAATCAATCAAAATTTTAAGTATTTAATGAAGATCAGTTTTCAGAATCCCATGATTTTATATAATTTTTTACAACTGCTAGCAACAAGTCTATCTCCTAAAGATGCAATTAAGTGTCTTAATTGGGATAATTGCGATATTAGTCTCATAGAATTGAAAGATGACAATTTCTCAAATTCAACTACGCAGAATATTTCTCAGAAAATTAAAGAGACAATAGAACATTTTTTAGAAACATCCGCCTTAACAAAGGCTGAAAAATTGGATGCTTTTAAAAGCTTATGCGACTCAATACATTATAAATGTCCCAAAAATCTAGGTAAAATAAAAAATTGCCCTTTGATGAAGAGTTTGCAGGATTGCGAAGGACTGATGGAAATTATAATTAATGATGGAAAATTGTTGTCGCTCGTAACATTGGTATTTAAGCTTTATTATTTCTACGTCGGATATCCCTGCTCTCCTGAACAGCAACAAAAATATCTTCTGAAAGAGAAGCATTTTTACCGCTTATTCAGGCGAAATTACTGTAGTGATGATGCACCAGAATACTGGCATGCTGATAAGCTGAATTTTATTAAAGAATGTCGATTGAATTTTAAAGATTTCTTAAAGTCTAATCCTAAACCTAGCACAAGTGACTCATTAAACTTCTTTCAGGATTTATATGCCAAAATTGGATCTAAAGATTTGATAGAAATGCGAGCCCATTGCCTGTTTTTCATATCATATTATGAATTTTTAATGTTTATGAATTCGAACAAGAATGCGAAGCCAATAAATATCATTGAAATGGTTGAGAGACATTGCAATACTATGTTTATAAACCTAATTGACGCCGTTTATTGTTCTAGAAGTCTTCACATTTTATATGAGTATCCTCGAAGTATCGACGAGACTTTAACTATTACAAATATGAAATTTTTCATAAAAATGGATTTTCGTAAGATTCTTGATATGAAATCATTGTTTCATTTTCAAAGATGTGATCTCAAGTATACTTTGGATAGAGTTATCTTATATTTATCAGATAGTTCCCATGATCTTCGCAGGTCGGAATTTAAAAAGTTCATAGATCATCTTTTAAGTGACAAAGGTCCTCTTGAGGGCGAACAATCTGCAATTTCTTCCATTCATGAGAATCCGACAGATAATACTGACATCAGACTAACTAAAAATGAATATGAGGAGCTTAAAAGCTTAGATATGAATTTCGACAATCCAAATGACAGTGATGATGATCATAAATCTATTGATAGTGATAATGAAGCAATGGATTATCCGAACCTTAGTTTCTCTGAGGCAGAATCTATAGATTTATTAGATGAACCCAAATTTGAATCCGACTCATCTGAATACGAAGAAGAAGAAATCGAAAGTGAAGATGGAAGCGAAAATGAAGAAGATGATGACTCATTCTTGAGTGATCATTAGATATTTGAACCAGACTTATTAATTTATTCATTAAATTTCATCAATTAATTTTCTTCTTCTTTTTATTGACCATTAATTTTCACCTCTCCATTAACCATCATTATGAAAAATTTACCTAATGACTGTATTTGAATTATAAAATAGTGTCTTTGTTTTGAAAAATTTCAGGCACAAATTTATTAAAAGATATGTATTGGATTTTTTCCTATATACATTTTCAGAATTCCTCTTTGCCACCCCAGAAACGATTGACCCGAACCTATTTGCCTTTAGTTCTTCTTTTTGCCTTCTTTAAAACTCTAATACTGAAGGTGCCAATCTCCTCGTCGGAGGGTTACTAAACCGCTTTTTACATCTAAATTCAGTATCCTAAATTCTGGAGACCACCCGATCATACCCTGACAGGGTTCAATTACCAAAGACAAGAGAAAAAATGTATGTTTGAGCTGAGGCGTTATCATCTGCATTTCAAGCTTCCTATTCAACACAACCATATCTTCTCAACTTTGCAGTCTATTAAACCTCAGGCACAGTCCTCTCTAAGCATCTTTTCTGCCAACAATTCGTAGTTAAGTACTAGCTCTTCACTTTTATTAGATAGCCTTATATGTGTTTTACTAATAGACACAAATTACTTCACTCAAAGGATTCGAACCTGAGCCTCAAATTTTTCGCTATTTACAACGTCAACTTAACACACTGTGCTATCAAGGCTTCTGTTTTAAATATATAGCAAATATTTTCTGCTAGTTTCGAAAGCTCATCGAATATCTGGGAATTAACTGCTTTAGGATGATCCATTGAATTTTTATGATCTTGGCGTGGTTGGGCTGAAATATCTTCATCCAGGTGGTGTTTAAGAAATCAAATTGAAAATATGAATTTTACTGATCATTCATTAGTTATACAAATATAATAAAAATGAATTAGGTTTTTTTGATTTCTACTTTTATATGTCAACTATAACTATTTTTAAACAGCCTGAATAGATCATTGTCTCGCGCAGACTTGCAGCACATTGAAGCTTCTGCTTAAAGAGAATACTCCGCAACAATTGGCAATGCAATTGCTGCCCAATAGGAGAGAGATTCAGGACATCAGATTTTAAAAGAGTTTTATGATTCATATCCCCTTGAAAAGATCAATTCATGTAAAGAGGCATTAAATATTCAAAGGGAAATATATAATAAATAAATCATTGTTATAATATCATTTCCAATGCATGTAGCAAGTTCGGCAGCGTATCATCTAGAAGTTATCGTCAGAGGATACTCCTGAGATTATTTCTTATTGGCTGGACAGAGTCTGACATGATACAGATGATTGTAACCTTTTTGAGGTTACCTAGATAAGTAACACGTTTATGTGTGTGAAACTAATAATACTCGATGATTAAAATAAAAATCCCCAAAAATGTGGGGATTGGATAGCTATAACCACACCGCCACATCCATAAAAAGACTCGGATCTGAAAACTCGAGAGTGTGTGCCTAGGATTTTTTTCAAGCGCACAGGCACTTTTGGTTAAATGAATTTCGTTTTTTCATGATATTTAATCTAATCAAATGCTATTCTGAAATACAGTTAAATTAAAAGCAATATAACTTTTAAATACAACAATACTCTTCGATATGTTATATCGCTGGTTTATATAACTAGCAATGAGACATTACCACCATACAATAAAAATCCCATTTTCTTTCTTGATTGTTTTCAAATGAATTTGATTTTTAAGACGGCATGATAAAAATTCATCCTGGATGGAGGAAACTTAACCCAAACCAAGATATATCGGAAAAACACTCAACGGATCACTCTAAATTCAGGACTAAGCCTTATTATACCCTGACGGGCTTTGATAACTAAGAGCAACATATATGTTTTATACCCAAAGTGGAATGGCATCGTGTCCATATATATATACACTTTCTCAAACCACCCGGTATTTTGAGTTAAGAAAAAGATTGCCAATCTCTTAATGGAAGCACAAATTTTCAGCATTATAAAGCGTTTATTATACAGCAAAACAATATGAAGATGTATTTCTTTCTTGCTCTAGTTTAAAGTCATCTGGGACATGTTATAAACGGGTGAAATCTACTTTCTTCCTTATTTTAATAACTGATAAAAATCTTCAAAGAGTTAAGTACGAGATAGCCAAGAATCTCTTAAATCTAGCACTAATTTTAATAATATATAAAGTGCATATTATATCGCAAGACAGTATGAATGTAACTTTCTTTCTTGCTATAGTTTAGTGCCATCTTGGACATAATTACAACTGATTAAATTTTAATTAATTGATAAAACCTGATCAATTGAAATGTTATAAAAGAGAAGAATCTAAAATATTTAACGATGAAGTAATATCCAAAACCAAACCCCAAGAGTGAGTTTAAACATTCATTCATAGAAATAAATAAATCTAATTTAAATTTTCATCAATCACAGATTAATTAAACCTATAATTGTCGTAATTGATCAAAATGTTTCACTAAAATTTTACAGATAAAAGCAAATATTTCAAAGGCCAGATTTCATTACTAAAATAACAGGTAGTTTCAGAATTTTATCACTTCAAAATTATCAGATTTATTCAATTATTTTAATCTGTAAAAAAAAAGATGATCAAATTCTAACCAAAGAATTTATTTAATGGGTAATCTAATAGTTACTCTTTGATTGGTTCCGTGTCGGTTCTCTTATCTCCACCCGATGATCTAAGCACTAACTGCTCAAGACTCACATGGTTGTCCGCCTCTTCGATACTTCGTCGTCTTTCAAATGAAATATACTCGAGAGTCTTCTTGAGTACAATAGACTGGATGTATGCTTCGACTTTAGGCTCAATTCCTATAACTTTACTATACTTGTTGTGATATTTCGTTACCAGGTCATTACATATGGAATTATGTTCACTTTGCACTTGTAAATCAATGATAACTCATTTGCTATTAAATCGTATTTTCTAGTTTTTTCATTTTCAACTTGAGTTAATAGATCAAGATTGGTGATTCCAACCTCGATCAGAGTTATTTCATTTTTCTTTTTATCATGTAAGAAGATATCTAGTCTATCGTGTTGTATTTTAATGTCAGTCTTAATTCTTGTATCTACTCGAATCTCGACATTTTCATTTGCTACAACTTCTTGAACGGAATGAGATTTCAATTTTCTTGTCTTCTTAATTCCGAATCTTCTACACAGTGATAAATGTATGCATCTTAATACTTCATTATGCCGTCTCATGTAATCATGACCAAGCATACGATCGCATTTAGTAGCAAGATGATCTACTGTCTTTGGCGCAGCTTTGCAATGTGGGCACATGGCTTTTTCTCCAAAGAATATATTTCTATCCTGAAGGAAGCAATAAGCTCCTTCATCTCTTGGCTTCATATTTCCTTTGGTAAGCCATACTGAAGAGTCTTTAATGGAGGCAAGTTCATGATCACAGACCCTAAACAACCTTTCGTGGAGTTGTTTGCTTTTAATGTTGGTCATTAGGGATATGATCAAATTCTAAATTATTAAATAAAGCTACCTTTTCACGATCCCATGATTTTATCTAATTTTTTACTACTGCTAGCAACAAGTCAATCTCAGTATGATGCAAACAAACTGTTTAGTTGGGATCATTGTGACATTGATCTCATAGATTTGAAAGATGATAAGCTCTCAAATTCAACTACCACGAGTATTCCTCCGAAAATCAAAAAGGCAATAGCAAAATTTTTCGAAACGTCCGTCTTAACCAATGCAGAAAAATTGGATGCTTTGAAAAACTTATGCGACTCAAAGCATTATAGATGCCCAGAAAATCTAGACGACATAAAAAACTGTGCTTTGATGAAGAGCTTACAGGAATGCGAAGGGTTGATGGAGATTATAATCAATAATGAAAAACTGCTGTCGCTCGTATCTTTGACATTTAAGCTCTTTTATTTCTACGTCGGTTATCCTTGCTCTCGCAAAGAGCAATCTAAATATCTTTTGAAAAAGAAACATTTTTACCGGGATTACGAACCTGATAACGGAAATAAACACTGGTATAATGATTATGATGGTGATGATAAGTGGAAGTGGAAGTTGCTGTTAGAATGTCAAATGAATTTCCAAGATTTCTTAAAGTCTAATCCCAGTCCCAGCACAAATGATTTACTAAAATTCTGTCAGGATCGAAATCAAAAAATTGAAGCTAAAGATTTGATTGAAATGCGAGCACATTGCCTGTTTTTTATATCATATTATGAATTTTTAATCTATATGAGATCAAACAAGAATGCGAATCCAACAAATATCATTGAAATGGTTGAGAGGCATTGCAATACTATGCTCATTAATCTAATCAATGCCGTTTATTGTTCTCGAAATCTCCACGTTTCATATGGGTATCCTCGAAGCATCGACGAGACCTTAACTATCACAAATATGAAATTTTTCATAAAAATGGATTTTCGTAGGATTCTTGATATGAAATTATTGTTTTCATTTCGAAGGTGCGATCTTACACCGATTTTGGATAGAGTTGTCACATATTTATTAGATTGTAGAATTATATCAGATAGTTCCCTTGATAATCGGTGGTTACAATTTAATGATTTTATACACTATCTTTTAAATGAGAAAGGTCCTCTTGAAGGTGAACAATCTGCAGTTTCTTCTATTCAGGACAATTCGACAGATGATACTGATATTAGACTAACGGATAGTGAATATGAAGAGATTAAATTATTCGATGCAGATTTTGACGATCGAACTGATAGTGATGATGAGAGTGAAGTAAGAGAAGTAGTTTTTCTTTATGATACAGAAAGTACAAATTTATCAAGCGAATCTGAACCAGAACCAGAAGTCGAATTCGAATCTGTTTCATGTGATTACGGCATGCGAGAAAGATATGAATCATGGTATTATGAGGAATACCAATCTGAACCAGAATTCTGAATTTATTGACTAAATTTTATCTTTTGTTTTTATAATCCTTCATTCTTGTCTATTAATTTCTACTTTTTCATTTACCATGATTATAAAAGTCCGAGATAACTTTAAACTAAAGAAAGAAAGGAAAGCATCTTCATACTGTCTTCCGGTATAATAAACACTTTATAGTGCTTAAAATTGGTGCTTCCATTAAGAGATTGGCAATCTCTTTCTTAACTCCTTGTGAAAAATTTTATGAATTTGAAAAATAAGGAAGACAGCAGGGTGCAGTTGTCTGTAAAGCATGTCTGATGTAGGAGGTAGAGGTGTAATGTTTACGACACATAGGAGTCCTGTATGGCGTTTGGTTTCAAAATGTCGGGTGGTTCAAGAAAGTGTATGCATATATATGGACACAAAGCCATTCCACTTTGGGTATAAAACATATATGCTGCTCCTAGTTATCGAAGCTCATAAGGGTATGATAGGGCTTAGCCCTGACTTTAGAGTGATCCGTTGAGTGTTTTTCTGATCTTGTTTGGGCCAAGTTTGCTCTATCCAATATTAGGTTTTAGCAACCCGTTTGACAATAAGCTTTCACCGATCACTCACTAGCTATAGAAAATAGTGAAAATAAATTCCTTTTTTTTACCATGATTATAAAAACTGTACTTAATTATAGATTAGTGATTTTGTATTGAAATTCTTCAGAAATAAACTTGTTAAAAGGCATGTAGTATATTTCTCTCATAATATATTTTTAGAACTTCTCTTTAATCACACCAAGAATTATTGAACTGAATTCATTTGCTTTTAATTCTTCTTTTTTGTCTATTTTTAATTAAAGAATTTATTTTATCCCATATAATATCAAACCAGAGCAAGAATGAAAATCATCTTTATCGTAACTAATCGATTGTTACAATTGAATTATGAGTGGTTGCTTGTTATTGTAACAATCATCTACTAGGGATAAAGTCTGTAACGGATTATTGGATTTAACATATAAATACTAAATCACATTTAATAAATAATGTCTTTAGAAAATACTGTTTCTCTTCTTAACAAGTAAATTTCAATTTGTGACTAAGCTTTTTTATAAGCTTGGAAGTAATCTATTTCCCCTAACGATATGTATGAATATAAAACCCATTACCTTTTTAACTTTCATACAGAAGTTCGAATCCAGTTTGTGTAGTAATTTGTATGAAGAATAACAGATCCAATTTGAAAATGTTCAAGGATTGTTCTTAAAGCATATTCTCTTAACTAAACACTCTAACCGATCTATAACAATTAGATTACAAGAAGCTTTAACTCCATATGCTTTCTATAGAAATCCTTAGTAATTTGAATCTGAGTAAGCAATAATCTAAAGGCTTTAGAAAACTGTTTGTCTGGTTTAATACAATAAATCTATGCTATTAAATTCTCAGAAAGCTTTTAAAACGATTTGCCTAATTAGCAAAAATAATTTGAATAGTAAATTTTTACTTATAAGAATTCTATTTAAAAGATACTGGAATGATTTCATTTCGATTAGCCCAAATGAATTTAACCACAGTCTAGGTATCGAAGACAAGAATAAATTATTTGATTCCAAAAGCACCAAATCATCTTGGACTCTGACTAACTAAACAAAAACTACTAAGCTCTTCAAATCATCATCTTTTATTAAATAAACACTTCCCGAACGAAATTCCAATTTACGTTCCTTTAACTCCATTTAACGAAAGCAGTCTGGCTTTGTAATGTAGATTCTAGCCATTAAAGAATTGGCCCATCTTAATTGAAAGAAAGATCGCCCATGATCATTGTTCAAACATCAGACGGGTTCATTTCTGAATTAGAAGAAAGATTTGCTTACCAAAGCAAACTTCTTGAAAATTTGAAAAACTTTAAAGAAGACGAACCGGTTAAACTTTTAATAAATAAAAAGACACTTGGAATTATTTACGAATTTATGAAAATAGACAAGCATGTGCTGAAGAAGGACTACAACCCGCTAGAAATTCATTTTTCTGTTGAAATGTTGCATTATTTTGATGATTTTGAGACAGAAGAAATAGTTGAGATATGCAATGGAGCAAATTACTTGGAATATCCATTTCTATTAGAGTTATGTTGTAAAACTATAGCCAACAGCTTAACAACTCTCCCTTCCGATAAGATTAATTCATTGATGGACAACTGTGAGGAGCCAACAGCATGGAAGCATGATGATAATGGAGCAGGTGATTCAGGAGATTCGTGGGATTAATTAATAAAAATGATTGAAACCGTTTTTAATTTACAAGTAAAAATTTTTAAATAAAAAATAAGTGAAAATAATTTAACGATAAGATTTCTGATATCTAGCTCTGGCACCAGGACCACCATATTTCTTAGGCTCCTTGACTCTGGTATCGACAACAATGGCAAATCTATCGAATTTGACTATGGCGCTCTTAACCTCACTCTTCTTCTCTTCATCAAAATGAGCTCCCAAATAAGCTAAGACGGCTTTGCAGAAAGCCTGTCTGACTGCATAAATTTTGCCGACAGTTCCGCCGTTTTTAATGCTTGTTGTAATGTCGAAATCCAAGTTTTCATAAGCATCTTGGGGAATGACCTTGAGCATCTCATTCATCTTGGCAATTAGCAAAGAGTCGGGGTGGATGTCCAATGGAATCTTGTTGATCCTTATCTCAAACTTCCCTTGGTTAGTACACTTGCAAACGGCAATACTGCTTTTTTTCATCCCTCGAGTTACAATGGCTGAAGAAGAAATCATTGGGGTTAAAAATTTTTAAAAAATTTACCCCAATGAAAAGGAACAATGCTTTGCCAAATAATAATTTTAAAAAGACTGCTTTGAGAATCAAAACTTGGTTTAATCAGCCTGCTAGAGCAGAAAAACGAAGAAACACCAGGATTGCCAAGTCAGCCAAGATGTCACCAATGCCATTGGAGAAGCTTAGACCAATAGTCAGATGCCCAACCATAAGATACAACAGGAATGTCAGACTTGGGAGAGGATTCACCCCAGAGGAGTGCAGAGAAGCCGGGCTTGATTATCTTTATGCCAGAACAATCGGAGTAGCTGTCGATTTGAGGAGAAACAACAGAAGTGAAGAGGCTTTTAAAGCTAATGTAGAACGTCTTAGAGAGTATCAAAGTAGAATTACAATATTCCCTTCTATCAAAGATGCTAAGGAAGCACAGGCTGTTCAACACAAGGGCCCTATTATGCCATTACAACGTAAACCAGGCCAAGTTCAGACTATTTCTCCAAAGGAGGTGGCTTCATTCAATTAAATAGTCGGTTTAATTTACATTTTTTAATGAGTAAAAATATTTATTCAATCTTTTTTTTGATTTTCCTGTTTAAAATTAATTTCTTCGAAAAATGAAAATTTTTAAAATTTTTCTATTCTGTTTTTTTTTAAACAGTTGGCAAAGTTTTATTTTTCTGGATTGCAACCCTTTTTTAAAATAAGGTCTTCTTAATTTAATGAATGACTTTGTCTCATTCATCAAAAAAAAAGAAACAACTAGAAATGCCTCTGCCTCTATAGGAGGAAATTTTAAACCTCCTACTCAGGTCCTTGACACTTAGAACAAATCCTAAGCCCACTCTTTCGAGCTTCGGGCAAGCCCTTTTTTATCCATGCCGCATACGCCACCACCTCCTCTTTTTTCGGGATTTTTCTTTTTATGAGTCTGCTGTGACGTGACGTGACGTTCTGATATAAACTGTTATTAGTTTCACACACATAAGTGTGCTACTTATCCGGGCAACCACGAAAAGGCTACAGTCATCCGTCTTACGACAGTTTCTGCCCAGTAGATTTTGAATTTGACTGTGTAACTTTTTATCTTCTTGATCTAATTAGGCATTAGTGATCTTGTTGAAAAGATTCAAATAAAAATAGTTCTGCTGTAAAAGTCTTTTTCTGTCAGAATCTGTCATCTTTACGTGGTTGTCTGGATAAGTAATATTACCTTAAATTCCCTGTAAAATCAAGACTTGATGCCTTAGTTAACCCTAAGAAAACTACATGTATTGCTGAGAAGATGTCCTATCAGTATAAGTATAGTAATTTCCATTCACAGGTGGATCATCTCTTCCTAGAAGTGTCAAAGTACTATAAATACAATCTCATTGCTTAGAGACTAAAGGTTAGCAGTTAACATCGTCTTTATACATATCAGGTGCATCTTGTGAATCATATGCCTCTAACAATGAGAACACAACTGAATATTGTAGGTCTGTATACTAAGGTTTAAAGGAAAATTATTGTTCAGGATACTGGATATTTTATATCTGTAGAACAGTGTTAACTACGTTGAATAAACCAATTATTTCCATAAATATGTGTTGATAGTAAGAATTGATTTTTAATCAAGTAGATAACAATCCTTTTATACTGTTATAAAATATATTGTCGATATTCAGCAGTCTTTCTTTATAATTTCTTAACTATATGATTGGCAGTTAAGATATGAATTAAATTAAGTACTAACGGATAGGGATATTTATTTAATACAGACTAAAAAATTGCAATGTGCTTTGGAATATTGCAGAAATTGTTATCAAATCTTTGATATTTCATTGTCTAATTAAATAAATAACTGGTACTTAAATCCCTGGAGATATCTTCACTCGATTATTTATTTCAATCAATTTTTTTACCCATGAAAATGATTCTTTCTACACCAAATTTTAATCCAAAATTAATTGAAAATATGAAATTTAATAAAGAAATGAATTTTTTATCATTCAGGTATCAAAAAAAGGATTACATAGTTGAATTGGAGCAAGCAGATGGTACATTTTTAAAAGTAGAGAATGGGGAGTTTGAAATTATTAATATCAAAGGTACTGTGGATTATTAATACAACTAGCCAAACTTCATTTTCTTTGAAGATTTAAGATATTAT
>JAWNLH010001256.1:0-16673 GCA_035042485.1 Drosophila cyrtoloma | reverse complement strand
TCAAAAAAAATGGAATTTATTTTCACTATATTTTTATAGCTAGTGAGTGATCGGTGAAAATCTTATTGTCAAACGGGTTGCTAAAAACTTCACCCACGAGGGATGGAGGAAACTTGGCCCAGGCCAAGAAAAGATGGGAAAAACACTCAACGGATCACTCTAAATTCAGGGCTAAGCCCTATCATACCCTGGCGGGCTTCGGTAACTAGGAGCAACATATATGTTTTATACCTAAAGTGGAATGGCTTCGTGTCGATATACATACACTTTCTTGAACCAAACGCCATACAGGACTCCTATGTGTCGTAAATATTACACCTCTACCTCCTACATCAGACATGCTTTACAGACAACTGCAGCCTGCTGTCTTCCTTATTTTTCAAATTCATAAAATTTTTCACAAGGAGTTAAGAAAGAGATTGGCAATCTCTCAATGGAAACACCAAGTTTCAGCACTATAAAGTGCTTATTATACCGGAAGACAGTATTAAGATGCTTTTCTTTCTTGCTCTAGTTTAAAGTCATCTTGGATCAGTTGTACATCTTATAATTTAAAACATATTCCATGATTCAAAGCGTATTAATAAAAATGCATAAAATAAATCTTGAATTATTTAAATCAAAATCTGATGCCAACTTATTCACCCTATGCGAAAACATATGATAAATTTATATTTTCTAATTCATAGGCAAAGATCAAATTATTGAAAATTTTAAGTAATAAGAAAACTTTAATGTATGCTGATATTTAGTTCACATTTTTAATTGAACATCAATTTTAATCGTTTTTATCACAATTAGAAATCATTAGAACATTTATATCACTAAAAAATATTAATTAAATAAAATTTTTCTTTTTAAATTTATCAATTGGTGCTACTTTATTTCTATTTAATAAAGTAATCAATCGATTGGGTCGGATCTTTTATTTCTCTGCTGTGAGAATGAAAAGATTGAATCATGGATCCATCATTTCTAAGAATCATAGCACGAAATCTCCAATAAAATTTGATGTTCGATTTTTTAACAAATTTATTAAATGAATCCAAGATATTCCCCATAATTGATAATGCAGTGGCAAATCTTCCCATTTGAATTCTTCTGTTAACATTATTTCAAAATCTTTTAGTTGCTTCGACATAACATTTCAATTAAAAAAATTTTTAATTGAAATGCTTTTCCTTTAAAATTTTTCATAGCAATACAGATAAATCACTCACCCATGAAATCTGTAGCACAAAGGGTAGTAAATTGTGCTTTAATTATATTCTACTTTACGAATTCTATCTTCTCTGCCAGTGAGCAAGATAAAGAAGACGACTCCAAGCTCAACAAAAAATCAAAGAGGCTATTGAACATAAAGCCATGAGAGATCGAATGAATCAACAATTAAACTTATTTCGAGAGAATCCATTTGGATCTGATTCCTTCAAATATGATCAGGAACTTGAAAATCGAAATTCCCAGAACGAGAAGCAAATACTCAAGGAAGAAGATGACAAGGATTTTGAAGGACTGCTGATGGAAATTGAAGAGACCAAAAGACAGAATCAAACGGACGAGTTAAATTAATTTAAAAAACAAAATCTATGATATAAATAAATGAAGAGAGAACAAGATAATGTTGCGAAACTTGTAAGGCAAATTACGAGAATTCAGCAGAAAAATAAAAAGACTGAAGTCAAATGATGAAATATTACAAAATTCTTATACAAATCAGCAAGAAAAGGAGAGAATACGAAAAATACAAAGGATCAATGCAAAGTTACTTTAAGAACTACTAGATTAATCCGAGAAAGCGAAATCTGGGAATCTATGAATACAAATCTAGAGACTGATCAATAAAATCAAATGAACTGGAGCAATTACAAATATAAAAGGAATATAAAGCTTTAAGAAAATAGACTGATTTCAGGTAAATATTGCTGAAGTAGATAAAAAAGAAATAATTCTTTAAAAAGATTAGAAATCTAAATGAAGAAAACGTTCAACGACGAATAAGAAATTACAAGAATCAATTTTGAACAAAAGGAAAAAGCTGTAGAAGCTAAGAAAAAAAGGATTCTAATTTTAGAGATACAGTTAAAATGTTTAAAGTGATCAAGAAATCGGCTTTGAAACTGTTGAAATCAAAGGTGAAAGATCTTGTTATTAAGCACTATAAAGGCATTTAACAGATCAAAAAAAAAAGTCTTATTGTGCTTGAAAACAAAAAAGCAATTGAAAAGATGAAATCACAGTGCAAACAACTATTCATTAAGTTTATTCAAATTGAACAAGAAGCTGGGAATAATTTTAAATTAATAATAAAAACGAATAAAGGAATTTGAATAAAGGAATTTAAGTGAAAACAAAAAAGCTTCAATCTGTAAAAAGTAAACGGGATACATGAGAAGTTTATAAGCCGAGAGTGTTTGTGATAAAACAAGTAAATAGCAGTCATCTTGCAGTGACATTAATATTCCATGACAAACGGTTAAAGATTCTTATTGTTGCTAATAAATTCATTTAATTTTTTAATATTTATTTAATATTAGGGTTTAAAGATTACTTGAGTCATTCACGAAGAAGAAGGCTCGATTGCTTTCATATAACAGTCAAGACTTCATATGTGTTGTCGCAAAACCTTTCAAGTTTTTTTAATGATCGATTAGAAAGTTGGCTCTGTTAATTGATAAGAAAATTTTTTATTGATTTTCGGCGAATTTAATAGCTATTGAATGATTGGCAGAGACCTATTTGGTAACGCTTTGCTAAAAATCACGAAAGGATTACTCTAAATGGGGGAAGAATGGACATACCCTGGTTCTTGAATGACTTGGAATAAATATGTGTCTTATGTCCAAAGTGGAAGGCATCATGTCATTCATATATAGATATTTTCTTTAACCATCCGACACTTTGAACCACACAGGACGACTATGTGCTATAAATACTCGAGCATTACACCTTTACCTCCTAACTAGTAGCTGCAGACCTTTATTCCAGATAACTGAATCTGTTGTCTTCTTTGTATATATTATTAATAAAAATTTTTAGGGATTTAAGAAAGATCTAGCTAGAGTCTTAATAGAAACCCCAAGTTTCCAAATGATATGCAAACCAAATAATATAATGTAAAAAAATGATTTTCTACCTTGCTACAATCTAGTATTTCCACTGACCAATCGAATTTTCATTAAAAAATATTTATTTAATGAATTTTTCACATTGCTTTGTAAATAATCTAGAATTTATTGTGGTATTTGAAAATCTTGGCTTCAAATTTTGAATTTTCCGTAGGACTCAATAAACAAAAAGGTTTGGCACAAAATCACACCGAAGGTGCAATAAAAATATCCATGGTCCAAGCCTGTCTTGAATACAATAGAAGTTAAATACTCATGTATCAAAACGGTATTTAATTAATAACTTTTGCTATAAAATGATAATTAATTGATCTGACCTTATATCCCTTGGTTTTTCATTTCATTTTTTGTATTTAATCAAGATATAACAAAATGATTATTTTAAAATCCTTTCTTAATAGGCGTAGAGATACTGAATTCTTTCGCTATATAACAAGTATTAAATTAGTTTAATTATTTGATTCATGTCTTTTTAGACTGAAAAAGTAAAGACATTCAAATTAATGATTCTATTTGTTCTAAACCTATTATACTTCCAGTTATTATGAATTGATCAAATAATAAATAACGATTTAGATTCTTTTTTTTTTGATTTTTTCTGGGCTTTTTAATTTCCCATGGAAGAATCACAAAATTTTTCTGTACTGAAAATTAAAAAGGAAATAGTTGAAGTTTTAAGCAAAAATGGATTTAATGAAATGAAGCCTGTTCAAATTCAAACTATTCCTGAGTTGATAAAGAAAGATGTTATAGTTCAAAGTCAAACTGGGTCTGGAAAGACACTGGCTTACTTAATACCGATATTTAATAAAATTTTGGATGACAAAAAAGATGAGTCTCCTATAAAAGCTATTATCATAGTCCCGACAAGGGAGCTAACCCTTCAGATTCAAGAGATTATAGGTTTATTTAATATTTCATCTTCAATTTTAATAGGTGGGTTGCCAATCGAAGAAGATCTCCTTAAAATAGAAAATACAGAAGTTGTTGTAGCCACACCTGGAAGGCTTTTCGAAATCATTCAAATTAAAAAAGGGTTGTTTTCAAGGATCAAGTATTTAATTATCGATGAATGCGATCGTCTATTTAGCTTCGACTTTGAAGTAAAAATTACAAAAATATTACAGCTTTTACCCAAAACTCGAATAGCTGGTCTTTTTTCCGCCACTATAGACGAAAATGTCAATAAATTGTCTCTGCTTTGCCTGAACAATCCAGTAACAATCAAGATGACTGAATGCATGCCAGAGAAGTTAACCTTGGAATATGCGATATTGAAACCAGAACAAAAGATCAATGATTTAATCGAGAGAGTACAGAATAAACGAGTCATAGTCTTCTTTTCTACTTGCAAATGTGTTGATTTCTTTCATGAATTATTACAAAATATAATTATGGTAAAGAAAATTCATGGAAAAATGGATCAAAAGGAAAGAAGCTTAATCTATAAGCAATTTGAAGAGGATGGGGGTGTTTTGCTATGTACGGACGTAGCGGCCAGAGGAATAGATTTCAAAGACATTGATCTAGTAATTCATTTTGATGTACCAAAGGATTACAACAACATAGTCCACAGAAGCGGTAGGACAGCAAGAAATAACAGTTCTGGTAAATCTATAATTTACCTTATGGGAAATGAAAAAGCATATATTGACTTTTTGAAGTTAAAGAAAACAGAGATTAGAGAAAGTAGGGTATCAGAACAAAAAGATTACTGTAAAGAACTAAAGTCCATGATGACGCAAGACCTGCTAAGCATATCGGTAAAGGCATTTGTTTCATACGTGAGAGGATACAAAGAGCACATATTAAATTATATTTTGAACTATAAAGAACTGAACTATGATGAATTGGTTAAAATATTCTTCCTAGAGAAAATTCCAAAGATGGGAGAGCTAAGGAATGTAATTTTTAAAGAATATGAACGACCAGATATAAAAAGAAGGAAAAAATGATTTAATTGTATCCGAGTCTTGTCAATTTATTGATACATGAAAAGTTTTGTTGATGAAATATTAATTTCATTGTTTAATATAAAATAAATTCTCTTAAAATTTGTATCGTCAAAAAAATATATTTTTAAATTTATACGTTTTATCTTAGATTCTAACTTTAAAGGGCAGGCGAGAAATCCATTGAAACTGCATCTCAATATGGTTGTGTTAGAGCCCCAAGCACGTCATTTGATTATGGTGGAAAGATGCATATACCTTTTTGTTCTAGCTTCTTCTAAAAGTTTATCTCAAGATGACCTATATTTCTAGATACCATTTAAACCTTATGTGAAATAAAGAAATCTTATAGCTCTTTATAAAATTTCATGAATTCAGGTCAATCACATTCAGATCAACTTGGTTATTAAAACAACTATTAATTATTGTTTATATAAAAATTTTTGCATTATTTTTTCTATATGATAGCAATGGAGTATTAGCTAAAATACCTGTATATGAATTCTAAAACTGAAAAAAAAAATTACGAATCATTGTAATGTTGAAAGGAAACCCAATATTTAGACGTCTTGGGCAATGCCAAAACATATTTATTGTGTCAATCACGAAAAATGAAATAACTCTGATCGAGGTTGGAATCACCAATCTTGACCTATTAACTCCTGGGCAAAATCTGTCGTAAGACCGATGACTGTAGCCTTTTCGTGGTTGCCCGGATAAGTAATACACTCATGTGTGTGAAACTAATAATAGTTTATATCAGAACGTCACATCACAGCCAGCCGACTCATAAAAAGAAAACCCCCGAAAAAAGGGGAGGTAGTGGCGTGCGTGTATGTGCGGCATGGATAAAAAAGAGCTTGCCCGAAGCTCGAAAGAGTGGGCTTAGGATTTGTTCCAAGTGCCCAGGACCTCAGTAGCAGGTTTAGAATTTCCTCCTATTGAGGCACAGGCGCTTCTAGTCGTTTCGTTTTTTTTTTATTCATTTAATAAATTCTTTACTATGCTTAGCAAATTTTTTTTACTGACAAACAAGAATAAGAGAAGCTGAGAGACCAAGTGAGTATATTTAGAATAAAAATACAAAGTCCGAATTATCCTTTGTGCAATAATTTTAAAAGAATTAGCAACTAACTTCATAAGGCACACTTGAATCAAATTTGAATTCCACAGAAGGAATTGAGATAGACCCAATCTATATAAGTTGAGAATATTGTTGAAAGCATTTTTCAAAATTCAAATAGATTCATCAATCAATCAAATAGGTGATAAAACAATTTATACTAATACGGATGATAGCAGGTAAATACTTCAAAAGCATAACAGATATAAATTGAGATATCCATGAAATTTTTGTTTGATTTAAGATAGTCTTGTAATACACTCGAGTAATAATTCAGCAAGCTACGATTATAAACCCATTTACTTCTCAAACAATCACTTTCTCTAGAATATTCATTCCATATGTTGCTTTTGCTTGTAAATATCTATTCATTCTTTAATTAAAAAATAACAAAAGAGAATTTATTTATTTTTCAAACTCAACCCCATGAATATTGAAACTATTGCAGTCATAGTGATTGCATCTACTTTTGTTGCTGTACTAATTGTAAGGATTTTATTCCTGTTGAATAATCCGCTCCAATCGGAGTATGAAATGGGAATGGTTCAATCCCAGGACAATGTCTTGTATTCCGAGAGATTGCCCAAACAAAAACCGCAGAACAATGGTTGTTCTGTCAAAATGGTAACTCACTCGGAGGAACCCCTGGCTGTTATAAACAATGACAGTATCATTTGTTTAATGGCTCAGGAGGACAGTCAAAACCAAGAGGATCTCGTTCCAATCGGAACAGTTCGTGGTGTCACAAAGTTTCGAGGATTTCGGGGTGAAGTCTTTGAATCTTCCGTGTTCACAATAGAGATCGATTCAGCTTTTATTAAAGCTGAATTGATAGAGATCAAAAAGGTGTTAAATGGGATTGACCATTGCACTTTAGAGCATGAATATGGTCTCATTCATGACTCTTTCAATAAAAACCTTGAAAATGGGGAGCTTTCAGGGTTTTTATTCTTGTTTGAAAGATCGTTTGGGACTGAAGCTTTAATATCATCAGTCTCGAACTATTTATTTCAGAGACTTCTGGAAAGGATTTATGAAATGTCCCTTTCCCAAACAGATGGGTTCTACGGTGATAGTTATCTATCATTTTCTAGAATTTTAGTTTCTGGCGATGGGATCTCGCCAGCTGATGATAAGAGATCCTTTCAATCCTCCTTAAATTTCTGGATTGAGCAGTAAAAATTGTAAATAAATAAATTGTTAGCATATTCTTTTTTAATTTTCTAAGGTTTGATACTAGTTCCTACCATTATATTATAAGGGAAACTGCTCTTTACCTCTTTTTCTTTTCATTAGGATTAACATCAGAATAATTATTTCTGTTATTAACAAATTGTTGTGCCTGTTTAGTAATTTTTTTTATTTATGTTTCTTCTCATTAATTATTATTGTTAATCAAATATTTTTTACTTACTGAAATAAAAGTCTATTTTATAAAGGCCGTTGCAACAACTTAAAAAATCAAGCAATCTTCTAAAAATACTTAAATAAATCTCATCGGTTCGATTACAGCAAATATATCTTTTCAGTAACTTGTAATATTTACATTGTTTAAATCGTTATTATCCATGCTCAAAGAGATCAAAGATAGAATTGTTAAGACTAGAACATTGAAAATCTTGAATACAGATGTAATTATATTAAAAATATCAATGGCCAAGTTTCAAGAAGAATTCTTAATGTCTAGACTCATTTGGGTCAGAATGTTCTATTCAGGAACATATAAAGACGAAATGCCTTGAAGCGTCTTGCTTCTTCAGGAGGAAGTTTTAATCCCTTGTCGAGATCCATGATACATTTCCTAAGCCAATTAATTTGAGCAAGGGGTCTATGTATACGGGCTAGCCCAGTAGTCCCACCTTCTATTTTTCCCTGATTTCGCTTTATGAGGAGGCTTTGACTGTTATCGTTTTTACATACGCATAAATGTATTGACTATACAAATAAAGGCTACAGTTATGTCTATTACGACAGATTTTACCCAGAAAAGGCATATTTGATGGGCCACATTACATTCTATCAATGAAAATCAAGTTATACAGCATTTGCTGATGCTGACGGAAAATTCTATTTTGGATCTTATTGAAAAAATCAAAGTTTTGAAAATTTTTAAGGTAGAAAGATCTATAAGACAACTGAAGATGCAAAGCTCAGTAATTTACGACGAGAAAGTCGAGGAGGATGATATGAAGAAAATGGGTTGCTATAATGACAAAAAAAGATGAAGGTAATCATTCTATGGGTGCAAGTGATAAACACACCTCAAGGGAAAATGTAGAATTAAGTAATTCTATTTGCATTATATTGTTTGACACTGATTCCAATATTAATCTAATTTATAAGAACTGTTTGAAAGATATAAAAGAAGCCAAAGAGATAAAATATGCAGAAACAATGCTTTAAATTGATGAAAAGAACCTCTCTTGATGTCAACCCTGAAGTAAAGCTTCAGATAAAGTATAATGGAAAGGCTATAAATAAATAATTTAAAATAAAGACCAAGGGATGTAATCATAGGAAATTTGGTGATAGATGAACCAGAAAAACTTCAGGATAATATGAAAATGCCGATTATATCAAATAAACTTTTAAAGAAATGCAAATGTTGGCTAAATTATGAAGAATGGAGAAACTTCAATATTGTTTAGCAAAAAGTGAATTTAGCTTAACAACTGACCAAAAGCGATTCTCACATGGATATGTAAATCAAAATTGGCATCACAAGGACTACGAGATAGTTCGAGAGATTCTAATTTAATGTTAGATATAGGAAAGGCACCGCCAGGCCATTTGCCGATGCATTAGATAGAGCCATTGTAGATACATATAATTAGTCATCACGGAAAATTAACAGTCAAAAGTTTGAAGAAAGTTGAATTACCAGATCAGAAATCAAGTTATGGACAAGCATAAAAATTTGCATTGCATACTATAGAAAAGACAACAAGTATGAGAAAAAGATCTTAATGAATAGAAAAAACAATGCCGGGTGGGATATTTTCTTTAGATATACACCATTTATAGGTTCAAGAGAAATGATTATTCTTGTAATTTATTATTTCAACAGAAAAGTATTTGGAATTCTACGGAAGGAACAGAAGTCTTAAACTTTCTAAAAAGACAATTTAGAGATTTTGAATTTGACTAACCAATTACAAATAACAGAGAAGAATTTTGCAACAATGAAGTTAAGGATTGGTATTGAACATGATTTTTCAATACAATATTATCATCAAAGTAAAGGTCAAATTAAAGGAGCCAATCGTACCATAAGAACAAAGCTATCAATCATCAATAGGAATCTTCGAATGTCTCGTAATGAGACAAATGATCCCTCTAGAGAAATGAAAGTTTTAAAATGGCAAGAGATTTATAAAAGAGAATTTAAGAAAACATATTTAGAGAATTTCATCTTAGAAGATAAAGTATTCATAACAGAACGAAACCATATCGCATAAAGACGAAGACTCATTCAGTGAAATTGAAAGTATAACAAATATAAAAGGAAATATAAATAAAATGATGGCTAAGTAATATTGAAACATTCAGCATAATTAAAAAGAATAATGAATGAAGTAATATAATTACATTCGCTTATTAAAGAGGAAAACGTTACATCTTGACAAAATATTCTAGTATGTTTTTAATTAAGGTCACATATGAATCAAAATTGACATAAACATTTAGAAAAAAACTATTTAAGAAATAAATTGAAACAAATGATGGGTTCAAAAGCTAAGAAGTGGAAAAATATTTGGGTAGAGTCTGTTGTTAGACTGATGACTGTATCCATTTAATCGATAAGTAATATATCTCTGCTTATGTGAAACTAATAACAGTTTATATCAGGACGTCACAGCTTCCTCATAAAAAGAAAAAAAATACGAAATAAAACCACCGTTCACCACATGCCGAAATTCATAAAAAACACCTGAAAAGAGTGTGTGTTTATGATTCATTACATGTGCCTGCCTTGGTAAGAATTTAAAATTTCGTGCTGCAGAGACAAAAGCGCTTCTAGTTAATACCTCTCGCTCTTCTTTAATAAGGAGTAGTAACACTGTCAAAATAAAATACTAGAATAAATAAATGATTTTATTTCTGGTTTGAATGATCTTCTTCCTTCGATTTCTTTTTGTCAAAGTGATCCTCATACTTTGGACTGCTTGGACTTATTGAAGGAGCTGTTGGATTAAAGCCGTCTTTCCCGGTCAATGAACTAGAATATGGTTGATAACCCGAATTGAAAGAAGAATACGCGACAGCAGAAGGTGATAAACTTCCTGACATAGCACCAGCATTATAAGCTTGTGGACTCAAAGAACCCCATGAGGAAGTATTAGAAGGGTTATAACCAGGGGTAGTGGCAGGATTGTAACCAGTACTGGTTGGTCTAGAGTAAAGACCGCCAGGACTGGTGGGTAAAACAACTGGACTGTAACCAGGGGTGGTAGCAGGATTATAGCCAGCACTTGTTACTCCTCCAGATGTATTGGAATAGTTGAAATTTGCAGGGGTGTAAGCACCAGCAGGGTTATAACCCCCACTTGTAGGTCTAGAATAAGCTGATCCTGGGGAATAATACTGACCGTTATTAGAGTTGTAAGGTCCATTAGATAGTCTTGCGTAGACTGAATCTGGACTGTTTTGCTGTGAGTTTACCGAAGTGTAAGGAACGCTTGTTGGTGACGGGTTATAAGTTGATCTAGGCATGTAGCCATTATTAACAGGATTGTGAGCAGAACTGGTTGGTCTCGAATACCCTGACATTGGGGTGAATTCAGTGAGAGATGGAGCGTAGGAGTTGCTTGTTGGACTTACATAATTACTAGTAGGGGAGAAGTTGACACCAGTATAAGCAGTCGATGTTGGGATGTATGAAACAATAGGAGGGATATAAGAAGATGACCTTGTTGAGCTCACATCAGGAGAGAAGTTTCCAACAAAATCGGAAGAAATTGGGGAGAATCCACTCTCTTCAAATTGAGAGTAAGGGAGGGGAGACTCAGGGGCGGGAAGATAGCAATCCAACTTCTTGGTATCAAGAATCATTTCCACACAACCAGTA
Source organism: Drosophila cyrtoloma (assembly GCA_035042485.1). Lineage (NCBI taxonomy): Eukaryota > Metazoa > Arthropoda > Insecta > Diptera > Drosophilidae > Drosophila > Drosophila cyrtoloma. Next base: position 5,402 of record JAWNLH010001256.1, on the reverse strand, counting down.
CCAACAGGAGCGATCTGACCCAACATAATACTCTCTGAGATACCCAAAGATCTGTCTAGCTCCGAATTGGCAGCAGCCTCCAACAGAACATCAACTGTTTCCTCAAAACTTGCTCTTTTCAAAGCACTACTACTCTCTCTACTGACACCATGTCGTGTTATTCCTGTTAAAAAGCCTTTATTACTCATTACATCAGCGAGTAAAGCACAGTGCCTTATATTTACATAAGAAGTTCCTTCCAAAACAGAAATCAACTCATTTAAAATAGACTGTCTAGCAGCTTCAATTCCTAGGGTGTTGTAGATAGCTAAGATGTCATTACACATGACTAAGTGATTTTGAATATCAGGTTCACTGAGAATCTTAAGAAATCCAATACCATCAGTAATTAAATAGTGACCGTAGTCATTAGAGAAAGCTATATGTGCCTTCCTGATTTCATGGAGACCTTGCAAATGCATCTTTAATATTTTGACCTGTGCTTCTGAGTAATAAGAAATAGACTCCTGATTTGCAAATCTAATTCTTATAACTGGATTCTCATCATTTTCATCACTGGTAATAATGAAGCAAGAAGGATAAACAGCTTTAATATTCCTTGAAATGTATTCCAAAGTTAAACCCTTAGAAATTAACAAGAATCTATTAATGGTGAATCTCAAAACAAGTTTCCCGAAAGAATCGAAATCAATGTCATCCGGCATTTCAAAATATTCATTAAAAAAATTGACATCTTCTGGAACAACAGTCTGAGTCATCTCAGGATCATAGATCAATTGAGCCTCGTCAACAAGCATTTTGAAATTTAAGAATTCCAGCTTGTTTTGTTGAATTTTAACCAAATCGATTGAAGATGAAATTCCTTTAGTAAAGTATATTTTCATAAAGGGAGTCTTTATAGACTTGCTTAGATTTATGATTTCATTTAATCTGGGAACACCCATTGTGTGAGTTGAACTAACACCCGCCAAATGGAATGTATTGAGTGTCATCTGTGTAGCTGGTTCACCAACACATTGGGCAGCCAGAGTTCCAACATTCTCGCTTGCATTAATGTGAGCTTTAAATATTTTCATTTTAATCTCAGAAATGACAGATTTGAAATCCTTTAAATTTAAACGGAGTAAAACCAGCTTAACATTCAAGGATACACGAATATAATAATTAAGCTTAAAATTATCAGACATTAAGGAATCAAGGAGCTCTAGAATGACATAAGGAGAAATGGAGTCACGTGTGCTAGTTGGATACTTAGAGAGAACACGACCCAAGTTAACAGGTGTGCAGTAGAAGCTATCCATCAAATACCTGTTCTCAAGCAAATAGTTATACTCGTCATTCAATCTCTTCTGTAATTCTAGATCATTTCTCAACAAAGTGTAAACATCACTGGAAACAGAATAAGGTTTAATAGAAAAAAGATCATCCCCGAAATTATCAATGTAAAACTTTTGTTTAAAATTATCTAAATTAAGTTGAACATTTTCCAAACACAAAGCATCAAAGGAATCGTCACCGTAGATGAACTGATAGATATTACCATTGACATTACGTACGGAGTAGTCATGAAGGGCTATAGCATCTTCAAGAGCCTTGACCAGTCTTCTTTGAATATACCCAGTCTCAGCTGTCTTGATTGAAGTATCAATAATTCCCTCTCTTCCACCCATAGCATGGAAGAAGAATTCATGCGGTCTCATACCTGTCAAATAAGAATTCTCTACAAACCCTCTACTCTTGGCACTGTAATCGTATTTATAGAAATGAGGTAAGCTTCTTTCATGAAAACCGAAGGGTATTCTTGCCCCTTCCACATTCTGCTGCCCCATACACGTTGTGATTTGAGAGATGTTAATGAAGCTTCCCTTTGAACCAGAAATGATCATGCTCATTATGTTGTTCTTGAAATCCATAGGCACATTTCTTGCTTTGTTCAGAGTCACATTGATCTTTGATTCCAAGGTGTCTAGTAATGACATTCCTGGTAACTTCTCTAGTTCATTCCTCTTGGTTATTGAAATAATTTCATCTACGTTCTTCTTAGCAGAGGAAATAGCACTGCTTGCTTTCTCCATTGTTTGTTTGTTAGCAACACAGTCCCCTATCCCCACGGAGAAGGAGGAAATGTGAAGTAAGAAATAATTGATGAGCTTCTGGATGTTATCTATAAAATTCATGGCTGCGACACTGCCGTAGTCATTGTAAATAATGTGTATTAGTCCACACATCTTGGTTCCTATTAGATCCTTGTCTATAGCACCAGCCAGTAACACACCATCCTTGATTAAGACATATTCATCACTGCCATTCCCACTGTCTTCATTCTTAGAATAAAACACACGGGGAAGGATAGCACTGAAGATTTGTTTGCCTGTAAAAAGTTCAACAGGAGATAGAATGGCTGGCTTCATGTAATCAAGAAAATCTTCATCCTTGGGGAATGTCTTGATGTTATACAGCAACCCCATGACTTCCTCCCTTGTGAAGTACGTGTCCTTCTGTGTGAACAAGTACGACCCAACAAGGGCATCTTGGACAATTCCAATAACAGGCTTGTTACTCTGTGGACTGACTATTTGCCTGTCAAGTGTCGTAATTATGCTTAATTCAGCTTTGCATGGATAAAATTGTGGCATATGAAGATTCATTTCATCTCCGTCAAAATCAGCATTGTAAGGGGAGGTGGCTGAGAGATTTAATCTAAAGCTCTTTCCCGTCATGATTCTGACTCTGTGACCCATCATACTCATTTTATGCAAACTAGGCTGTCTGTTAAATAACACTTCATCGTTGTTAACCATGTGTCTCTCTACAATGAACCCCTTCTCTAACTTTAAGTCTTGTCTATTGAAGTTCAAGTCTATGCGCTGTCCATCTGTCCTTATTACGTAGTTAGCACCAGGATGTTCGTTTGGTCCCCTTCTCACCAGCTCTTGAAGAAACTTGATGTTGAATGAGTTGACTATCTCGGGGAAGGTGTGGATCTTAGCTATACTCTCCGGTACACCAACCTCAATTATGGAAATATTGGGGTCAGGAGATATCACGGACCTAGCACTGAAGTCCACCCTCTTTCCCATCAAATTCCCTCTTATTCTTCCTTCCTTCCCTTTGAGTCTGGCAGAGAGACTCTTCAGGGGTCTTCCATTCTTCTGCAATGCTTGGGGTTGACCCCCTATCTCGTTGTCTATCAGGGTTGCAATGTGAAATTGCAGTAATTGTTCATAATCTCGGATGATGTGACCGGGTGCTCCCTCTTGCTCGTACTTCTTAAGAAATGTATTAGCTTTAACAATGTCTGCCAGCTTGTGTGTCAAGTCATCTTCCCCTCTCAAGTGTCCATTCATGACAATAGAGGGTCTAACACTAGGTGGTGGAACAATCATGACACTGAGTACCATCCATTCTGGTTTACAGTTATCTTTGTCAAATCCTAAGAATTCATAGTCTTCCTCAATAATCTTCTTCAAAATAGAATGCACCTTCTCTCCGTTTAAAACTACTTTTCCTTCTTCGTCTTCCTTCATGTATCCAATCAAAGTTAGACCTTCCTTCTTTATTAAAGGCTGTTTGTTTCCACAGGGTGAGTCTCCTTCACATACGTTCTTGGACTTCAAGGATCCCCAACAATTTTCTAATCCCTTTTCTAACTTCGCTTTGGGGAGTTTGATCCTTGAGCAGTAAAAACACACACATTCAAGAACTTTCTTTATCTTCCCAATAAACCCAACATGGAACATAGGCTTGGATAACTCGATGTGTCCGTAATGTCCTGTACAATCAAAGGAAGAACCGTTGCATGTCTGACAAAGAAAATTCCTCTCTGTTGTACCCATCCTCAGATCTATCAAACCATTCTCTTTGGGTATCGAATTCTCAACTGTTTCCGGATGTAAAACTTGAACTACACTTCCTCTTTTTATTTCTTCTGGACTGAATAACCCAAACTGGATCGACTTCACAATTTTCTGACTGTTCTGTGTGATCATGGGTCCAAAAGATTGAAATTATTTGATTGATCAGGAGAGGAACAAAATTTTTGAAAAACGAGAAAGGATTAAAATTTTGATCAGGAAATCTTATTTACATCAATTATGGGAAATTATGCTTATGCAAACAGAAAAGAAAAATTTTTCGAAAATTTTTATTGGTGAATTGCTTTCTTATTCAATAATTATTCGCTAGGAAGAATACAAATTTTATGCTGGTTTTTTTATTAATTTAATTTTAATAAACATGCAATTTGACAGTTTATTGAAAAAGTGACAGTTTTACTTTGTTGTGTTAAAACTATAAATATATACTTTTCTTTAAATATTACATTGATTTAGAATGAAATGTCTTTTATATAATAAATGCTTATTTTTTGATTCTAAGCTCGGGTTGTTATTTCCTGATCATTTGAAATTTTCATTGTTAATAGCTTATTTATAATTTTTCCCTTTATAAAATTTTTCAACTCCTTCAATTATAATATTATGGGAAGACTAACTAATGTTTTGATTATAAGCATAAATGGTAATGAACTTCGTCTGGAATTGTCTTCCTGGTCGGGGATAACGGATCAACACTTAATGAACACGTCTAATGTTTGTCAGAATCTCTGACTTCAATATCTATGTTTTAAAGATAAGATTGATTTCATTTCAGAATTACAAATACTATTTGTTGACTTGTCATCATTTCAAAAGAATTTAAGATAGAATTGTGCTAAGTTATTGGTAACCAACTCAAATGAAGCATGTGTATAACTAGACCAAAATAATTTATTTAATGGTTAATCTAATATTTACTTTTTGATTAATTCCGTGTCAAGTCTCTGATCTACATCCGATGATCTGAGCACTAATTATAACTAAAATTTATTTATTATTTCATATGAATCTGATTGATTACAAATCTGTAAGATGTTCGAATTGGGTGAATAGGATGCCAATTACTTAAAAGAGAAATGTTCATTTTTAATTTGGTTACTGAACCATCAAAAGTCATATTGATGTTGCAAGATTAATACTCGTTAACCTGAATGGATTTATAAGATGACATATAAAGAATTTATTTAATGGGTAATCTAAAGATTATCAATTATTCTTTAATTGATTCCGTGTCGGTTCTCTTATCTCCACCTGATGATCTAAGCACTAACTGCTCAAGACTCACATGGTTGTCCGCCTCTTCAATACTTCGTCGTCTTTCAAATGAAATAGACTCCAGAGTCTTCTTGAGTACAATAGACTGGATGTACGCTTCGACTTTAGGCTCAATTCCTATCTCTTTACTATACTTGTTGTGGTATTTCGTTACCAGCCCTTCCCAGGTCATTACATATGGAATTATGTTCACTTTGCACTTGTAAATCAATGATAACTCATTTGCTATTAATTCGTTTATAAGATGACATC
>JAWNLH010001254.1:0-13451 GCA_035042485.1 Drosophila cyrtoloma | reverse complement strand
CAGTGGCACTGGACAAGGGTCATCACAAGGGCAAGTTTAAACCCAAGGGGAAAGAATACCGCATGGTCGGTTACTCAATGCAGGCGAAAGGCTATCGGCTCTACGATGCAGAATCCAAGACAGTGGTCGACAAACGAGATGTTCTCTTTGACGAGGTCAGCTGCTTGGAGCAGGCAAAGGGCGAAGCGGTAACATTTGATATGTCAAATGTAGGGCATCGAGTTGAGCAAGCTGACGAAGAGGATGATGATGGGGAAGACATCACATCTCGCTCAGATGCTACTGATGAAAGTAGTGCGGATGACAAAAAGCTGGAGGAAGAGCAGATCCCACGAATTGGACCTGGAAGACCGAAATTGCTAAGGACGGGCAGACCTGGTCGTCCAAGGAAGCAATTTAATATACTCAGTGCAATGGTTACAAGTGATGTACCCATACCAACAACCTACGAGGAGGCAACGCGCGGTTCGCATGTTTCGTTTTGGCAAGAAGCGATGCAAAAGGAGTATGAGGCATTGATTACGAATCAAACCTGGCAGCTAGCAGATTTACCGAAAGGTCATCGTGCAATTGGCTGCAAGTGGGTCTACAGTTTGAAGCGAGATGTTCACGGCCAAATACAACGGTTCAAGGCACGGCTGGTGGCAAAAGGATGCGCACAGCAGTATGGTGTTAACTATGCCGAAACGTTTTCACCGGTTTGCAGGCTGGAGAGCGTGCGATTTATATTGGCGTTAGCAGCAGAGTTGCAGTTGTACCTACATCAACTGGACGTTTGTACTGCGTATCTGAACAGCGATCTAAGAGATACTGTTTATATGAAGCAACCACAAGGATATGCTGAAGGCAATCAGACGGACAAAGTGTTGCTGCTAAAAAAAGCGATATATGGATTGAAGCAATCTGGAAGGGAGTGGAACTCTAAGCTCGACAGCGTTTTGCGTGAAATTTGCTTCATTGCATGCGACAATGAGCCATGCCTTTATAAGCGAAATGGAGATAATTTGGCATTAATCCTAGTTTACGTTGATGATCTCCTTATAGCTTGTCAATCGAAATCGGACTTAGTCAGCATTAAATCTGATTTTATGAAGTCATTTGAATGCGTTGACAAGGGGCCATTAGAACTGTTTCTTGGCATGGAAATTCAACGTGAGGGTGAACTTGGAGAGATCACTCTGGGCCATACGCAATATATCAAGGATCTTTTGCGTAACCATGGTATGGAAAGTTGCAGACCAGCAGCTACGCCATTGGATGTTGGGTACCAGACGGCTTGCAACGGAAGCCAATGTCAAAAGGTGGATAAGACATCGTACCAAACACAAGTGGGTGAACTAATGTGGCTGGCTCTTACAACAAGACCGGATATTTTGCACTCGGTTGCAAAATTGGCTCAACGGAACATCGATCCACACAGCGAACACCTTGCAGGCGTGAAGCATGTCCTACGGTATTTAGCGTCTACAGTAGAGCTAAAAATACACTACAGAAAGTGTGGAAAGGCTTTCGAAGGTTTTGCTGATGCCGATTGGGCTGGCGATCAGGTCGTGCATTAATGAATATCAATACTGTTAACTAACAGCATCGCGGACAGTCTTGAATAAACTTTGGTTGAGTACACAACGCTGGTGGTACTTCGCTTTATTTTATTATTCAGGCATTCCCTGACGCGGGGAAACTTCGCTCTAACAAAAGTTATTTATTATCTGCTAAAACCAGTTGTATGTTTATGTTATAAATTTTAATTCACTGCTATTTTTCATTCATAACTTTACAAATCAATGTTTTATAGCCTTTCAGTTGGTTGATTAATGTTTAAATATAATTGCAACATAAAAAAAAAAAAAAGAAACAAACGCAAAATGTTTAAATGCCAAATTGTTTCATGTTATATCACGTTTGAAAAAGTAACTTTAGTTTTTATTAAAATATTAATTAATTAATTAAAATTAGTAAAAAACTGAAGACATATCCAAAACACATGTCACAGCTTATTTCGAACAGTTAAAAAAGTAACATATTTGGCGCATAAAAACTAAAAATAAGGATGTTAATACTTAGTATGATATCCTTTAGCCTTAATAACTTTCCTCAACCTATTATTCATGGAAGATACCTGCATCCTGGTAGTTTCTGGACTGATTTTGCTCCACTCATCCAGCAGAGCATTCTTGTGATTCCGGATGTTATTTTCCAGCAGAGCCCACAAATGTTCAATAACATTTAAATCTGGAGACTGGGCCGGTGGAATTATCATGTGGGGGCAGTTCCGGATAAGCCAGGACTGTACTATTCCGGACTTATGCTTGGGGTCGTTATCCTTTGGAGAACATTTTCCTTTAATATGTTGAGGTACACATTCTTGTCCATTGTGGTTTCAATAAACACAAAATTTCTGACGCCGGCTGCCGAGATAGATGCCCATACCATGACACTTCCTCCGCCGTGCTTGACTGTTGCCTTAGGTTTTTACTATTCAGCTCAGTATTGGACAGTCGCCACCCATAATTCCGTCCGTTCGTATGTTCCAGAACTCCAAATCCTTGTCCAAGTGGGTTTTGGCGAACGTCATCCTAGTCCCTTTATTTTTTGCGCTTATAAAGGGTTTCTGCCGTGGTACTCGGGCATTAAAGTCATGGTTGCCCAGAGCATGGCGCACAGTTTCCACACTGCACTCAAACAATTTGTTGATGTTTTTGTTTCTTATTCTGCCCCAAAAATCAAAACAAACCACAATTGCAATAATGACACACACAAGCCCGGGCTTTTCTCGTCCTCAGCAAATTATTGTCAACTGTGAACTGAAGAGCCATGGCATCCGGCATAGGCTTAGTGCACCATATACTCCGCAGCAAAACGGATTGGTTGAGAGGCCAAACAAAACCCTTGTGGAGATGGCCAGGTGCACAATGAAACAAGCGGGAGCACCCCAATGTTTTGGGCAGAAGCTGTAAGCACAGCTTGCTATATTCGCAACAGATGCCCAACGAAAGGACTATCTGAAGGGATTCCCTACACCATGTGGACGAATAAGATCCCGATACTGTCATACATGCGAACGTTAGGCACAAAGTCATTTGCGTTTGAAAAAGGCGTCAAGAAAGGCAAATGCGATCTGAAGAGTGCATTCTGCTGGGATACGCAACGAGCTCGAAAGCGTATCGGTTTTACGTGCCGGAAAGGCGCAAGGTGATCACACATCCAACGATGTAAATTGGTTGGATATTTCAGGTTTCAAAACAAAATATGAAGAGTTCTATGGCAAAAAAGACATTGACGTCAACATCAGAACAAACGAGCCAAGTGAGCGCTGTGAGGATGCGGTGGGCGAATCCGAAGAGGAGAAGCAACAACTGCACAATCCGCGTCTTGCTCGAGGGCGTCCAAACACCATTCCGGACGGGTCAACGCGGAAGGCTACGAAAATTGTACGAAGAGGTACGATGCAGCGCAGCAGCAATGGTGAGGCGGAAGACGCCAAAGCACAGGATGAAATCATTGAGGAGTGCGAAATGGCTTTTGCATGCGTAGAAGGTCCGTCTACGTTGCAAGAAGCTAAATATTCTAAAGAAGCAGAAGACTGGACTAAGGCAATCGAGGGTGAGTTTTTAGCTCAAGGGCTAAATAAAATGTGGGATCTCGTAGAACGACCAGCTGATCATGAAGTTATCGGCAAGTTATGGTATTTCGCACGAAGGATAACGGCAGCGCTGCAGACAAGAAGGAAATGCGATTTACCTCGGTTAGGCTGCTTATATCATTAGCAGTAGAAGCTGACATGGAAATCCACGAAATGGATGTGGCTACGGCATATTTAAATGGAGAGCTCGACGAGAACGTCTTCATGGACATACCAGAGGGATTTACCGACATCATGAAAAAGTTAGAATCAGGATCACCAATCGGAACAAGGGACATCCCTCAAGGAGCGGCTTATTTAAAAGCAGCTACGGCTTGGCGGAAAGGAATAAGCAAATCCAAGAATCATGTTTGTCTAATACGGAAGGCCCTTTGTGAACTGCGGCAACCTGGCCTACGTTGGTACCACAAGCTGACCACTAAATTACTGGAGAGTGGATTGGAGCCCACCAAACAGGATCCATGCTTATTTGTAAGGAGACAAGGGAGCAAACTCTGCTTATCACGATATACTTTGACGACTTATTGTTAGCGTCAAAGGATCTCTGCGATGCTTTTGATATGAAGGATATCGGCAAAGAACAATATGTTAGGGCCATATTGAAGAGATTTGGCATGGTCGAAAGCAAGCCTGCATTGACACCAATCCAGGCAAAGTGTAACCTGAAGCGTCCTGAGATGGTCGACGAAGGCGAAATGCGAAAGTATCTTTAGCAAAGCTTAATTGGTGCCTTAATGTTTCTTTCAGTTAAGACACGCCCGGATACTGCGTTTGTCGTGAGCTTTATGAGTTAGTTCAACAGCAATTACAATGTCGAGCACTGGAAGGCAGCGAAACGCATATTGAAGTACCTAAGCGGTACAAAGCAATTGGGCCTGTTATATAAGCAAACAGGCGAGGATCTATTTGGCGTGGTCGATGCAGATTGGAGAGCGAATCTAAGCAATAGGCGCTCCTATTCAGGGCAGGCGTTCATACTGTCTGGAGGAGCTGTGTGTTGGGAGACACGCAAGCAACGTTCTGTGGCACTATCGAGTACTGAGTCGGAGTACCTTGCGATTTCCGAAGCGGTCAAGGAGGCACTATATCTGAACGCCCTCCTAAGCAGTTGGTAGAGACTGCGCCACGGTGCGTAATGACAATCAGAGACAATCAGAGCGCACAAAAATATATTACTGGTTTCGGATTTTCTCTTCATCTCTTAACATATCACTATAAAAACGCACGTAACATCGATTAGCACAATTAGTCGTCGCATTACATTAAGCAAAGACAGTCACGCAGCGCTTGACCAAGAGATATGTAAAAGTATATTTAAACATAACCTCTACAGAAAACTCCTCGTGTTATTTATGGTCATGGGCCCGGTGTTTCAACCAGTAAGCCTGCACCCATAACCCCAAGTCTCCAACAATATATATATATATATACATACATATATATCTATTTAAACAAACAACATTAAATGCGTTTAGTAAACGATTTAGCCTTATACAAATGCATAGAACACATGATAGTTGATAACAATAACATCGAAAGCGAGAAACGGAACCACACAACACTAAAATGTAATCTTACTAAACTGAACTGAGACAGACGCAACGTGGAAAATATGAATCGAGAAGGGAGAAGGAAGCTATTGTTAATTTAGCCCTGATGCTAGGACCGTAGTAGTAGTAGTAGTAAATACAAAATAACAATTTAACTATTCTTATTAAGCCTACAATTAATGAAAATTTATTAACAACTTAAATATATTTTACCTTTAATACGTACACTTAGTATTAAAGCAAAACCGAAAAAAAAAAAAAAACTGAAACATGAAACAAGAAACGGGCCTACTAACGCAATAAACAAAACAACAAACAAAATCAAAAAAAAAAACGTAAAAAAACAAATAAAAGTTGAAAAAAATCATATATGTGTGAGTTTTTGTATTTACGCTGAGCAGGAATATCGTGAAGAGGACAAAGCCAGATACCTGCAGGACTCAGAGAAAACAAACGAACTGCATTCAAGGATTATGAAGTCATTTAAGAATCTAAACACTCGAAAATGTTATTATATATTATGAAGTTCCCTTCATTCGCCAGGTGATATTAGATAATTTTTGTGGGTAACCAGGATCTATATATCCCAAGAGTGAATTGAAATAGTTGCTCAGCTCGAGTAAACCAACTTCAACTCGACTTATCGGTAATCAATAAGCAAAATGAAAAGCCTTGTTTACATTTACATTCATGGTTATATTGCATATTGATAACGATGTCAAAAAAGCCTTCAGATTTTTTAAAATTGCAAAAGGTCATTTTATTCCGTGTTGGCAGCAGCAGCAGCAAATAACTATACTTCATATGAATCTCTAATATGTTTGAATTTGGAACCCTGCGTGGCATAATATAAATGTTGTTAATCTTAAGTACATATGCACATTATGTTAAGTGCAGTTTGAGCTGCAACAGCCAGCGTTAGCAGCGCTCTCATTGATCAAGTGCGTTCGCTGATCGGCGGGCTGCTGTAGCTAATTATTCGTTTCGCATAGCTCGAGCTTATCGTTCGGTAATCTCGCTGTGAAAAAGTTTAGCTATACGCTTCAAACTTAGAATAAACAATAAAACAATCTCGTTGTGGAAAAGACTAAGCATTTGGGCTTCTAGTCTTCTAATAAAGTTTATAACGTGGAATTAATTTCGTGTGATTAATTGCACAATAAAGCTATCAAAAAGCTGATAGCGCAAACATAAAGTGAGTTTAATAAACAATAACATAAGACACTATTAGTGATTCAATTGATAAACAACTATAATTTGAGTACAGCCAAAGGCGCACAACTTAAATAACAACACAAGTGCAAAAGAAGTTCGCCACATAATCGCCGCTTCGTGTGCCTGTGCTTGGCTTTGAACTTTTGTGAACTTTTTCGTTTACATAAGCAGCTGTGCGTGGGCGATTAAGCATATATAGACCGTTTCTCTCTCGGTGCATTTGTTGTTGTCGGTAGTTTTGTGCATTTGGCTGCAATTTTGTGCGCGCGTTAAGTTTAAACATGAACACAACAAATGTCGTGTCCAATGATAGTGTGCCTGCACCTAGTTCGTTTTATAAGCGCAAGGCGGAATCAATTTATGCCGCGCTACAAAGGCTAGACGTATTGTGGCCGGTGTCGACGATAAGTTCGGTTGATTCGTTTCAACTTAAGTGAAACTTAGAGCTTTTAAATAAAACGGAAGCCTCATTCAATCTCGCACATGACAGTCTGGAACGTCTTGACTGCGACGAAATAGGCAGCGATTTAAGCAGAAACTTTCTGAGGCTGTTTGTAAAGTGGCATGTCGTTTAAAAAAGGCAGCTTGAACTGTTCGAATCGCGTCCCTTATCGTCAACATTTCGGCATGTTGAGTCGGCAGCTCGGCGATCAGCTCCTATATATATTGATCGTTCTCATCGACCGCTCAAGCTGGCTATGTTTTTTGGCGGTTACACGGAATATGCAAATTTCATATCCATGTTCAACTCAATTATTGACACAAACACTCAGCTTGGTGACATTGAAAAGCTTCAGCACTTCCCGGTCGTGTTTATCGGGCTTAGCTTTAGACTCAGTACGTTCCCTGGAAATATCAAGTGCACATTTTCACGCGGCTTTGGACGATTAGTTTTCCAATCACATATCAAGGAGATTATTGTGCTCAAGAAGGTGGATTCGACCTCAGCAGGGAAACTTCGAGAGTTTTCGGACAAGGTCAACTCCCAAATGCGCGCGCTTGAGTCATTGGGAAGCTCCCAGGAAATATCTGGCTGTACGGTTATACACATGCTGCTCCAAAAACTGGACATCACTACTCAGAGTTGTTGGGAGGAGTCTGCACCGATGGACCAAATACTCTCAGCTCAAGAATTCTACACATTCTTGGAGAAGCGATGCCAGAAGTTAGAGAACCTGGAGCATGCAATGGGATATCATTCCCTTAATTCTCATGTGGGAAAAACAATCAAATTCCTAACCACAGTAGACGAGCCTTTGTGGCATCCCAATCAAATAATTCTCCGTGCCCATTTTGTAACTGTGTCGGCCATACTATTTATGCATGCACCAGATTTGGAAATTTGTCTCCCTCACTGTGACATAAGGAAGTTAAGAAATTGGCTCTTTGCTTTAATTGTTTAAAGCTCGGACACCATTCTCGGGCATGCAGCAGTGGACATTGTTATGTCTGTGGTAATAGGCATCATACCCTGCTGCACTTTGATGACACCTTCTCTCAGCAGCCCGCCAATGGATCATCTGACTCTGCTCTACTTGCGTCTTCGTCTTTCATTTTACCATAGATGGCGACGGCTGTCATTCTAGTGAAAAGTCGTTCGGGCCTATTTCTTCCATGCAGAGAGCCTTAATGGATTCGGGCTCTCAACTGCATTTGGTCACCTCTCGCTTGGCGCAACAGCTACAGTTAAAAAAAACCTCGATCTACCACTATAGTGTCCGGTCTCGGTGACACTAATGTTCGTACTGAAGGGCATACGGTGGAAATTTGCTTCAAGTCTCAAGTATCGGACTATGCCGATTCACTTACAGCTTTGGTCTCACCCACTATTACGGACAGTCAGCCCGGCATTGCAATTGACATACAAAATTGAAACATTCCAGCCAACATACGACTGTCTGACCCCGCATTTTACAAACTTCATCGTGTAGATTTGCTGATTGGAGCCAGCATGTTCTTTGACTTGCTGTGCGTTGGTCAGATCAGGCTCGTACCTGGACTACCTTTGTTACAAAAGACTCGTCTTGGCTCGATAGTCACAGGTGGTGGTCAACGTTTGAGCCAAACTTCATTGTTGGTCTCAAATTCCACATTGAATGACGTCTCCATTGTTGATGATCGACTGGATGAGATTGTTCGGCGATTTTGGGAGGTTGACAGGTGCAGCGAGGCCATTGCATCAGGCAATAAGGAGGATTTGGAGTGCGAGCAGCATTTCGTCATTTAAACGTTCTTCCATCGAGTTGGGTGATTCCTACACACAAGCATATTGTCGATTTATTAATTTTGAGCGCAAACTCGAACGTCGCTCAAGCCATAAGCAGCATTACTCTGCATTTATACAAGAGTATTTGTACCTAAAGAACATGTCGCTTGTCGATCCTCTGGATATTGATCATTGCAAATATTTTCTTCCACATCACTGTGTCTTGAAGGAGGCCAGCACGACTACCAAACTTCGGGTTGTGTTTGATGGATCGGATGCGGCTTCCTCTGGACAGTACCTCAATGACGTTTTCATATCCGGACCTGTCATTCACGCAAAACTGTTCAACACCTTACTTAATTTTCGGACTTATGCTGTTGCTCTCACTGGGGATATATGCAAAATGTATCGTTGCGTCCGAGTGACTGCTCCTGATAACTATTATCAATACATTTTGTGGAGAAACTCACCCAATGAAAGGGTATGTGTCTATAAGCTGGACACCGCGACTTGTGGCACCATACCAGCCTCATTTTTGGCCATACGCTCCATGCAACAATTGGCTGTTTAGGAAGCCGCTGCGTTTTCTCTTGGGTCACTTACAGTTCGAGAGGACTTCTATGTTGATGACCTAATCTCCGATGCTAGCTCCGTCTCTGAGGCTATGGACAAAATGAGGCAGCCGACAGTAATTTTATCTCATGGCAATTTCCGGCTTTGCAAATGGTGCTCTAGTCATTCTGAAGTGCTCGAACGTGTTGATGAAGCTGACAAGGCGCAGTTCCTTAAATTTGATGATGGTAGTGACATAGCTAAAACACTTGGCCTTGCTTGGAATCCATCTTCGGATAAACCCTTTGTATGATTTCTTCAAAAGCAGAAAATCTTACGCTGCTGATAGCGCACAGAATCAATGAAACAAATATCCACCCGTCCCATCTGTCGCACGGCCTGAAGTAAGCAGATGTTATCATACGCAGCGTCGTAAATTAGAAAATATTAAGGCATTGTATCTGTAAGATAAGGATTGACTATTTGGGTCAAATGTAACTAGAATAACTAGCCCTCACCAAAGATTATCGTCTAAGAATTTTGTATATAAACCACGAATTTTTCATGAAATAAACTAGTACAAAAAGAACTCTTTGCGTATTCACATCGTCCATCCCAATTTGTTACAAGTACCGAATGCGGCGACACTTTGTTACTGGTACACGAACCGGTAGCACATCCAATACCCTTTTCAGCATACCCTAAGAATTGACAGTAAAAAGTCACTTTCTTTTACATTTGGAGACCCCCGACTTTTGGAGTTTAGTTTCTTTTCACGAACTATCCATATTTGGCCAACTGGCGACCAGTCATTCATAATTTACCAGGTGGTAAATAAAGAGTATATTTAAATTCATTTGGCGAATCATAGACACACATTTGGTCAACTTCGAGACCAAATTCGAATTTGGTTAACTTGGGAACCATTTTCACAAAAAAATTCCTAGTTAACTTGGCAACTACGTAAAATAGATCGGCAACAAAAGTTAACGTTACCTGATCACAAAAGGACTACATAAACACATCAACGGTCAATTTGGAAAAAACCTCCAGCGAGTCAGGTATTACGCTAAATAAAAAGAGAATTAAAAATAAAACAAAATGGATTCATCGAAGCTCAACGCGTTGCTGGACAGGCAACTAGTTACTGGCGAGAAGATTCAAACTGTAATTCGAAACTACAAGAAGGATCCTGTGTTTCAAGAGCGCCTGGGAAGATTAAACAACATTTGGGAGACTTTTTTAAAGGAAGAAAGTAATCTGCAAGAACTGATTCAAGGAAAAAAATTGAGCATACCTATTTTTTGAATGAATACTATGTGCAAATAAAAGATTTAGTACTTGAATACAAAGAAAAAATTCATAGTGAAATACGCTCAATGGAATTGGAAACTATGTCCTTGTCCGCTGTGAACGAAGAATTTGAATTAGAACCAATGATTCGTGAGCAAAATGTATTGCTCGACAGTTTAGAGCGAATAATTAACAAAATGACTAATGACACTCGCCGAGGTTTTCAAAAAGTCATAAGCCAAGGTTGGAGTGAGATAAGAAACATCCACAACCAAATTTATAAAAAATTCATGGATCCCAAAAAGATTGTATATGATGAGAGGAGATATTTGGCTGCTGAAGATGGTGTTATATCAGTTCAAACCATGACAGGAGAGGAAATTATTCAGCGACCTCCCAGTACGCCTCAAATGCATACTGCTTTACCTCTGCCAAAGATATAAATTCCCAAATTCAATGGAGATTATCTAAAGTGGCAGCAATTTATTGATATTTTCAAGAAAATGATTCATGAATCGACATTACCGACTATTCAGAAGATGTGGTATTTAAAAAGCAACATCACTGGAGACGCGGATCGTTTGATACGCCATCTTTCCTTAACCGAAGGAAAATATTTAACAACATGGAATATGATGCAAGAGCGTTTTAGCAACAAACGAGTAACACATTAATCAATAAGCTATTACATCAGCCAACAATCATTAATGAGGCGAAAACTACTAAAGCGTTGCAGGAATGCTGCGCTGAATAACATTGGGATTACGACAGAGACCTGGGATCCAATACTTCTGCATCTTAACCAAGAAGTTGGATCGGCAACGCATATGCTATATGAACAATCTGTTGTAGATTCAAGAAAATTACAAGAACTGAGTCAGTTGTTGATATTTATGGAGCAACGATTTCTTACATTAGAAGCCACTTGCAGTGCGGATAAGAAAAGTGTTAGCACCAAAACTAAATATAAATATATAATATAATCAATTGGAACAGAATACATTTGCTATTTCAGTGAAAAACCGAACCATGCTATATTTAAATGCAATGAGTTCATTAAGATGATCCCAACAGAAAGATTAAATTGGGTTCAAAAACACAAACTATGTGTAAAAATGTTTTAAGCGCGATCATATTGCAAAAGCATGCCAGAGAAGAGATTGTTTTAAGTGCAATAAAAGGCACACACTCTTCTACATTTGGAAATCAAACCTGAATCCAAAACAACAGCATCGGCAAGTACGGTACAAACAAATTATGTACTTTTAGCCACAGCACGAGTCCTTATTGAAGGAAACAATTGACAAGTGAGAGAATTTACAGACCTGCTCGACTCAGGCTCGCAAATTAATGTCATCTCGGAGAGGGCATTAAACATGTTGAATCTAAAGCGCCAGAGATCTGAACCACACATTAATGGAATTGGCGGACGAACGCGAACATCAAAAGCACCAGTGAATCTTATGCTTAAATCATATCATATCAAATTCATCTCAAGATTAGAAGCTATCGTACTACCTCACGTAGTAGCAGACCAAGCAGCACAGAAGATTGAAACATCTCGGGGGAAACTCCCGGCAAACATTACATTGGCGGATCCCAATTTTGACAAACCGAAAGAATTGACATACTTATATGAGCAGAGTATTATTTTGAAATCATTCAAAATAATCATTTGAAAATTGGAAGAGGAATGCCTAGGTTACAGAAAACGAAACTAGGATGGATCATAGATCATAGCCCTGGGACACATGAAGGAAATGCACACAAGAGAAGTAGCAATGACACTCTATCTCATACCACATCATTGTGTGGTAAACCCCGATAACTCTACAACAAAGTTAAGAGTAGTTTTTGATGCCTCTGCAATTACGTCATCCGGAAATTCGCTGAACGACTTGATGCACAAGGGACCAACTGTGCAAAATACAATATTCTCAATTTGCTTCGGTTCAGAATGCACAAATACATATTCACAGCGGACATTGAAAAAATGTGTCGTCAGATTTGGATGAATCCCGGAGATCAATATTATCAGACCATTGTATGGCGCAGCGACTCATCAGAGGATCTACGGTACTACAGACTGAAAACTGTTACATATGGAACAAAGGCGGCATCATATTTAGCCACAAAATGTCCATAATATCTGGCACAAAAGGCAAAAAGCGAAATCCCATTAGGAGCTGCTGCATTGGAAAATGATTTCTATGTTGACGACTGCTTAACTGGAGCAGATACAATACAAGAAGCTCTCCATAGACAGCAACAGCTAAAGAAAATCCTGGACAGCTCGGATTTAAGTTAAGGAAATGGTGTAGTAATAATAATTAACTAATACAAGGAATTCCAAAGAAGATACAATTTCAAATTTTCAGCTGGAGGATACCGCATATGAGGACTGCTCTATTAAGACCCTGGTAATCACTTGGATACCCAAATTAGACCTTTTATGTGGTAAAACATATATTGTCACTAAAGATAAAATATCAAGAAGAGATGTCATGTCCGAAATCTTCATAATTTTCGAAAATATTCATGCAACATTTAACAAAGGAAGGATTTAATTATAAAGAAGACCTTCCAGTGCATCTTCAAGAGGAATGGAGACGATACAGGGAGGAGCTGAAAATTCTGGTGGAAAAGTACCTGTATCAACAGAAATTCATACATTTGTTGATGCTTCAGGAAACCTTTTGGAGCTGCCGTATACATAAGAGCAACACATAAAGACAAACAAGCAACAGTTCAATTGTTATGTGCCAAATCACACCTAGCCCCAATCAACACAATAACTTTACCACGCCTTGAACTAAAGACTGCTGTATTGGGAGCTCAGTTAGTAGCAAAAACCAAAGAAGACATATAAATGAAAAACGCACCAACTTATTATTGGTCTGATTCAAGGAATGTACTATCGTGGATTAATTGTCCAGCATCCATTCGGGACAAATTTGTTGCCACAAGAATTGGGACGATCCAGGAACTAACA
>JAWNLH010001252.1:0-43827 GCA_035042485.1 Drosophila cyrtoloma | reverse complement strand
TCTTTTAGATTCAAGATTCTTCTCGTGTATATTAGATTGGATGTTCACCTTAACTTTTGGCTTGTCTCTTATCTCTTCAATAAGCTTTTTGCGTCAATTTTTTACTAATCCAATCAAAGTAATTTATTTTCACTATATTGTTATACCTAACGTGTAATCGGTGAGAACCTTATTGTCAAACGGGGTGCTAAAAACTCCATTTGGATGGAAGAAACTTAGCCAGGCAAGATCGGAAAAACACTCAACGGATCACTCTAAATTCAGGGCTAAGCCCAATCATACCCTGGTGGGCTTCGATAACTAGGAGCAAAATATATGTTTTATATCCAAAGTGGAATGGCTTTGTGTACATGTATAAACACTTCCTTGAACCATCCGGCATTTTGAAACCAAACGCCACACAGGACTTCTCTGTGTCGTAAACATTACACCTCTACCTCCTACATCAGACATGTTTTACAGACAACTGCAGCCTGCTGTCTTCCTTATTTTTCAAATTCATAAAAATTTTCACGAGGAGTTAAGAAAGAGATTGCCAATCTCTTAATGGAAGCACCAATTTTCAGCACTATAAAGTGTTTATTATACCGCAAGTCAGTATGAAGATGCATTCCTTTCTCGCTCTAGTTTAAAGTCATCTTGAACCAGCTCAAGAAAAGCCAATAAATTTTTTTGAATTCCCTATTTAATATGATATAAGTTCTAATGAAATATCAACGCATTTCAATCGATAACTAAAATTCCATTTTATTTGAATAGTAAGTGAAATAATAAACAGAACCAACTAAAATTTCATAGGATTTGTGTTTATAAGATATTAGCTTGAAATCTTCAAATCTGAACCAATTAGATTTGTTTCTTTATATTATTCCATATATGTACAATTATATTTTTAAGTATCGAATTATCTTCAAGGGTATAACTGTCGATAATTCTGATACTGATTGATTTTACTGTTCATTATTAAAAATGATTCATTAATAATACTATTTTTGTTTGATTATTATATTGCCTTTAATGGGTTTTTTGACTAAATCTAGAGGATCGGAAGACGTGATTAATTTGCAAGTTTAATTTTTATTTTTGCTTATTAAAGAATTTATTTAATGGGTAATCTAAAGATTATCAATTACTCTTTGATTGATTCCGTGTCAAGTCTCTTGTCTAGACCCGATGATCTAAGCACTAATTGCTCAAGACTCACATGGTTGTCCGCCTCTTCGATGCTCCGTCGTCTTTTAAATTAAATAGACTCCAGAGTTTTCTTGAGTACAATAAACTGGATTTACGCTGCGACTTTGGGCTCAATCCCAATCTCTTTACTATACTTCTTGTGGTATTATGTTTCAGGCCCTTCCCGGGTCATTAAGAATGAAATTATATTCACTTTGCACTTTTAAAATATATTTCTAAGTAAATCTACTACAATAATAATTATATTTGTTGCCTCAATACCTATTTTTAGACGAAAAATTGGTTAATTAATCTAGTCATAAATACTCTATAATATCTGAAACTCGAAGAATGACGATACGATAAAAAACTTTACATCAAATAATTTACTCGTAGATAAATATGCAGATCTTGATGATACAAATGATGTTGATGAGCAGCCTATAGATATTAGTGAAATATATTATGTTTCATTGCAACAGATTTATTTGTTAATTGATGAATACAAGTATAATTGATTTAAATTTATCAAAGAACATATTAATTTCATATGCTAGTACAAATCTTTACTCTGAAGACCATACCTCAGTCTTCGATGGTTCTTTGATACTAATATGAAATTGGTTCAATTATCTACATAAATACAAAAGATTTTAAACAGATTTATATTTTTGGTATTATTCCGATCTTTTTGCTGTTCTTCTTCTAGTGTTAGTAACCAATTTCGCATCATTATATATGAAATGGGATTTTTTGATTTATCATTTAAAGATTGATTTACAAATAAAAAAAAATAAATTAAGGGTGAGATCAAAGTAACTATAACAAAAGCAATAAATGTACTGATGAGTTAAAAAATGAAGAAAAAATTAAGGTATAAAGAAGAAATTTATTTATTGCTCAAGGTGTTCTTTTTCGATGTTTATTTAGTCAATAGAGTAAAAAAGTCCTATATAGAAAAAAATACTACCAATCATCATAACAAATGATGTGATTTTTATAGTATTATTATTAGTATTTTTAGAGGCAAGAAAAGCAAATAATGCTGGGAATGTAAATGATGATGTATAAAAAAACAAGCATCTTAATTTTGTAAAAGTCGATTCAGTGATCCAGTTAAAACTAATATAAGAGAAAATTGATAATATGAACGACATGATGAAGCATACGACAGCTGAAGTTAGTCGCGCTCTAAGAAAGGAATACTTGATGCTGAAAGAAGAATGTAAGAGTGATCTTACAATCCTTATTGTAGGAAACATGAGTACAACCATCGAAGTAAGAAACATTGGTAGAAGTGATATGACTGAGATCACAAAAAGATGCTTTAAAACTGAGTCCTTAAGTTGTAAATCACCATTGATACTTAATTCTGTTTTGTGACTAATATAACCGCGAATAAAAGATGAGAAACCATGTTTGTCGATACCTTTGAATCCAGAAAGACCGACGAAAGAATATAAAATGGTTCCTAATATGGAAGAAAGACTACAAATAGTAAGCATGTTGCTAGGCGATTTATCTTGTATATTAGCTTTTAAGTCTACAAAAGAAAATTGACAATTAAATACTGAAAATACAAACGGCAGAGCCTTTTGTAAGTAGAGTAGGCAGAGTGAAGAAAATTATAAACACCGCTTGTGCTTGTGCTACCTCTAATATTAGGATCTCCAAATAATGGAACTTTGCTTTTGTAACCGTATAGTAACATTGAGCAAGAAAAGACAATGGCACAGAATACATTGATATATAATAAAATTGATAAAGAAGTGAGATCTTTAAAGCAAAGGCAAATAATAAAGAGAATGAGAAATACAATCACTCCCAAAATAATCGAAGTTACATGATCAATATTACATTTAACACTAAAATATATTAAAACAAATTTTAACTCAAAAATTATGAATATGAAATTTATAATGGAAGTCATGAAAAAAAACACTTGAACCAAATACTTCAAATATTTAGAAAAGAAAGATGCTATGTCTTCATTCACGCATATCTTTGCTAGAGTCACCTTCAATAGAATTAAGATAGTCAGAGGCATAAGACAAAAAATATAATGAAGCGAGTGTAGCAATACAAAAAGAGATCATTAGCAATATACCATTCTTTGGGCCAATATGATGGAAAACCTCTTGAATAAATATAATTCCATCCCCTAGAGAACTGGCTATAATTTTGGTAATTGGTATCCAATTGTTCCAATTTTTAGTAGCTAGCATGGTTATAAATATCAGAAATTTTAAAAGGGATTAAAATTTTAATTGAATAATTTCAAGTTTTTAGAAAAAAAACACTTATCAATTTTTAGGAAAAAACACCATTTTAAGATGAAATCAAGTTAAACTCTTGGGAAGTAGCAGTTTACAAAAATTCTAATTTTTGGCTTGCGAAAAACTTTTTCGCCTCTTAAAATTCGTTCTGAAAAAAGATATATTTATTATTTAACGAGAAAAACTAAAATTTTATCCTAAATACTAAAACGAGCATACAGCTTACATAAAATGATTATGTATTTTCGAATATGAATGGGAATGATATTTAAATGAACACTGCTTGTCCGAAACAGTTTGTAGTTTCGGGTTAATGTAAATTGATTAAAACCATTAAACCTGATTGAATTTTTTTAATCTAATCTCATTGACCTTTAATGACATCATTGAAACGGATACCATTAATGAAAGTCCTGAAAAAATTAATAGTTATACATATTCTCAATTTTTTTAACTGTTGTCCTTAATAAAAATTTAGAAATAGCAGTTGAAAAGCAATTAAAAGTGTTGGTTTATCAGTTGTACATTGAACTCTTGAGAAATGGAAGAGATAATTTATTTAACAAATCTTGTATTTATATCTATAATTACAAATGCGATTGATTCTCGATTATCATCATATTTTATCGTTTGCTTTCATAATTCTAAGATTTACATTGATTTATAATCTATCAGACAATTAGCTATATAAGCCAATGAACTTCTAAACACTTAATAAAACAGATCCTATTTCTGATCTTGAAAAATTACGAATATTTGAGATGTATTTAATTATGTTGAAACTATAAATATGTACTATAACTGATTTTGATCATATAACCTTGATTAAGGTAAATTAAAGTTGTAATATTTACTTATAAGTAAGAGTTTCTATCACATCTTAACATATATACTAATCCATCTCCATGATCCATCCATGCAAATGAAGAATTAATTAAGTTTCCAAAATATTTTTATTTAACTTTCATCAGAAATGATCTTCCTTATCCGAAGGATACATTAATGTTAAATAATATCTCTTTAAATTTGACTCATTATTCGATCCCCGACCCTCCAAGATAATGTTTGCAAATATCTCTGATGAAAACTATAATGTCCAATGTGATATCACTGTAAGACTTTTGGCCAAATTTACACTTCATTTCTAATTCTTACATATAAAAATGTATGATATTAAATCATTAATTAAAATTATCTTGTCTAGTGAATAGATTACAAGTCTTTTTCTCAGTGTCCAGATTTATTTGCTTTATATATCCAAAAGACAACATAATTTGTAAGTATAATTACTGTAAGATGAAGAACTACTTAAAGAAGACATATTTAATATTTCTTTCACTTAGATATAGAAAAATGAACTAATCATATCGCCATTGATTTTTCAGAATCCCTACTCATTGATTCTGAGTTGATCTAATAAAAGTCTAAAAACTAATTATTATCACATATTAAAATACCAATCTGACTATTGGTAAAGAATTGAGATACGACATTGTTATTTCCTTTCTTAAAAAATCTATTTAATTCTTTTGATAGAATTCTCGGATCCATGTTCAAAAAAAATGCGATATGAATTGTTATTTTTAAATGCGATTCCAAAAATTTCATTGAAATCTGCTATCTTAATCTTAGATTCTTTTTCAATTAGAATATTTTTTACTATGATGCTTTCACATTTGAATAAATCAAATAAATCTTTGAATTCAGAAGACTCAATGAACTCAAATAAATAAATCGGCAAAGAGCATGTTGAACAATCAATATTTTTCTTATTTAAATCAGTTTTCAAGAAACACGTAGTTCCTTGCACCAAAAAATAATTTTTGTTTTTAAAGGCTGAAAAAATCATCATGGTCGCGACAATTGAATTGGTTGAACATATCGAAGGAATAATTTTCTTAACAAAGGTTTGTGATTCTAAAAATGACCAACTTTGGATGTCAAATCTTTTTGCTTTTAATTTTGCTAGCTTGAATATAAAATTGTCTTTTGATCCTTGTTCGATCAGGTTCATGTAGATATTAATGTTCGATATGTTTACTTTGTCATCCGACTTATTTTTGGTAACGACCTCTGGGATCTCAATCCTATGTACGGTTTCTTCAATTTGGAATGATTCTTCGTTTATTTTAATAATGCTATCTTCCTCAGAATTAGATGAGATTATAATTCCTGTAGCTTTGTCGTTCAAATTATTATAATTATCTATTTTAGAGAAATCTGTGGGATTGTCAATTTCCTGGCTGGAACTTTCAGAATCAATCAATAAAAACTCTTCAGGATTTAATTTTACTCTTTTTGAGTATGATTTTATATAATTTTTCGAATCGTGATTGCCATTTATGTACCTTTCTTTACTATTAGATATAGACTCGTATTCCTTAGTCTTGCCTACTACATACTGTTCTATCTCCTCTTTCAAACTATCGAAATTCTTTTCCTCATAGACTGTCTTTGCCCAGACAAGACAATGCTCAAAGTTTTTTGGTCTTTGCCTTACTGTACAAACAGGATAAATTTTCTCAACTGTTTTAGGGATACAATCAAAGCATTCGATTTTGTTGTTAAAAGCTTGCCCATACCAACCCGCTGATCCCCCATCAATCATTCTTGTATTTGTACAATAACATCTTTCATTAATAAATGACCTAGCTTCATTGTTATCTAAGCAGTTGTAAACAATATCAAATCCTTTGTAAAATTTCAAACTTTTTAATTCGTTAATTTTACAAAAATGAAATTCAATTTTTTTCAGAAAAATATTTCTGCATTTTCTTTGCAACACATTCAGCCTTTCCTTTCCCAACATCTTCTTTCTTAAAAAGAAACTGCCTGTTCAGATTGGTCAAATCTATAGTGTCGTCATCAACCACTGTTATTTTATTAGACTTATCAGATGACAACAGTTTAATCAATTCGCATCCAAGACCTCCACAACCAACCATTAAAATTATTTGACCCATGGATCAAGAAAACTAAAAAAAATAAATGATTTAATATAAAACCTTTTATGATCTTTATATTGTATGAGTAATATCTATAATACCACATTTCGTGATCAAATTGATTACAACAAGTGTTAAATATTAAATCTTAATCGGAATTATTTCATATATATATTCCAGCATAGAAATATATGATTCAGTTAGTTATAGTGAAATTCTTACAAGAATATTAAAAACACAATACGAACTTATAGAGCCTAATTGAAATTCTTTGAGTGCTCCGGAAATGGAAATGATCTAAAAAATAACGTTTTTTTTAATATTCTAGCCCAGAATGAGTAAAACCAAAAATAAAGCACAAAGAAGTTCAAAAGATGATAAAAAGCTCAGTAAGAAAAAAATTTTAGAAAAATCAAACTCACAAAAAAAGAAAATATAACAGACAATTATGACCCTAGATTCGATATAGACATTTCAACCAGAAATCTATCTGTCAAACATGAACCAAGACCGTTAACAAAACGTGAATTAAGTAAGATTTCCAGACTTAAAAAAGAAAATGATTTGATTTTCTCAGTGCATCCGGATTTAAAAATAAAAGAAACTGCAATAAAATCAGAGAAATTAGAAATCAATGAAAATATTTCAGAAATTCCACAAATGAAAACTAAATTGATGTCGCATCAGTTTTATGGTATTTCATGGATGATGAATAAAGAAAGATCAGAACATAAGGGTGGTGTATTGGCTGATGAAATGGGATTGGGAAAGACTTTACAAATGTTAGGTTTGATAATCAGGGATGATATTAAGTGCATAACACTTATTGTAGTTCCCTCAATCGCATTGAATCAATGGATTAATGAGATAAAGACACATTGTCCGAACACGTTTAATATAATATGTTATCATGGACGCACTAAAAATCACAAGATTGATTTCATTGAGGGGTATTTTAATTTAATAATTACAACGTACGGGACTGTAGAAAGTGATTTTAGACGAAAGATAAGCGTTTTAGGTTCTATCAAATTCAAGAGACTGGTTCTGGATGAAGCGCATATAATAAAAGATAATAAAAGCAGTACCTCAAAAGCAATAGGTCAGATCAATTCAGAAGTAAGATGGGCCATGACAGGGACTCCTGTGCAAAACAGGGTTAACGATTTATATTCATTGGTTAGGTTCTTGAGGATGGACCCCCATTCTTATTATTTCTGCAAAAAATGTCCTTGCAAGTCGCTAACCTGGTTAAATTCTGATAAACAAGACACTCAGAATAAAAGTAAGCTAAGTTTGCGATGGTGTACTTGCGGTCATTTCTCATCAACCCATTTTTCTTGGTGGAACAAGAGAGTCGCCAATCCAATAAAAGAGTTTGGCCATACAGTTGAAAATGAATCTCATTTTGAGAATTTAAGAACAATCATTTCTCAAGTGGTATTGAGAAGAACCAAAATAGAATTGGAAAAAAGTCTGGGATTGCCCTCCAAGGTTGTAGTAGTTAAAAGATGCTACTTTTCACCACAGGAGTTAGAATTTTACAAAAGCTTATATTCTGAAACTAAAGCCAAATTTAATGTATTTTCAATTCAAGGACAGGTTTCTAGCAATTACGTCCATGTTTTCGAATTATTACAGAAGATGAGAATGGCAGTAAATCATCCATACTTGACTTACAAGCAATCTTCGTTCTTTAAGGACGTGTTAATATGTGGATTTTGCCATGAGGAGGCAGACGATCCGATTAAATCAAAATGTAATCATGTTTTCTGTAGAAAAGAAGCAGAGATATTTCTGTTGGATACCACTAAGTGTCTGGTATGTAAAGTCCCTATCACTATTGATCTATTCTCAACTGAAATTATAACTTCAAATTACGTTTTATCAACTGAAAATTGGAGATCATCCACAAAAATAGAAACACTTATAGAAATGTTTTATTCCTTTAAAGAAACAGGAAGATCTCCAAAAAATATTGTTTTTTCGCAGTTTGTAAATTTTCTAGAAATCATGAGATAATTGGAAAGAGCTGGATTTAGGTGTGTCAAAATATACGGGTCGATGAATATTACTCAAAGACAAAAAGCTATAGAAGAATTTAATAATAATCCAGAAATAACTGTATTCCTAATATCCCTCAAAGCAGGAGGTGTTGCTTTGAATTTAACAGAAGCAGAAAACGTTTTTATCATGGATTTGTGGTGGAATCCTGCCGTAGAAGATCAGGCAATGGATAGAATTCATAGAATAGGGCAGTTCAGATGTATTAAAATTTACAAAATTATTATAGAAGATTCAATTGAATCAAGAGTTTTAACTCTTCAAAACAAGAAAAAGGCACTGTTTGACACTGCTATTAATAATGATTCTACAGCGTTGCAGCAGTTATCTGAAGAGGATTTAGAATTCTTGTTTTGTTGATATTAGCGTAAAGCGTTCAAGCCCTGTGCGAACACAAAAAAGAATCTTCTTTGTTATTTCCTACTTAGAAGAATAAATTTCTTAATATTTTCAGTATTTAAATATTCTATCAGCCTTAATATTTGAAATTTCAACCAATAGTAAATCATTATTCACTATAACAAAGAAATATCATTTTTGATATAAAAAGTTTTAATTTAGATCTTGCATTTT
This sequence comes from Drosophila cyrtoloma, assembly GCA_035042485.1. Taxonomy (NCBI): domain Eukaryota; kingdom Metazoa; phylum Arthropoda; class Insecta; order Diptera; family Drosophilidae; genus Drosophila; species Drosophila cyrtoloma. The sequence continues at coordinate 34,796 of JAWNLH010001252.1, read as the reverse complement.
ATTAAGATAGAAATTTTTAATCTAGCCTAATGAATTGTAGTTGTCATACACTAAGTCAATATTTGAGAAGACATATTTATTAAATGATTTTCTTTTTTATATCTTAATTGATCGATCATATACTTATTAAATAAGAAAGGAGAATTTTCGAACCATCATAATATATGTTGGGTAATCGTAAAGGGATGATAAACTGATTGGTTACTTATTATTGACCCCCTTACTACAGTATTATTTACGAATTACTTAAATCATAACCTTATGCACATTACCTATTTAGTCAAACGCTATCCCAAGATCATTGTGTATCAAGGTGATACTTTATAAATTAAAGATAATTTGATTTTTACTTTTCGTAAATAACAATCGTTACAATTATTACTCAAGTTTAGACAGCCTAATATTCTCCGATTCACAATACAATCTACAATTCAAATCAAATAATGGCATTATAAACAATTAAATCTTATTAATAATCTTAGATATAAATTTAAGTAATGTATTCACGTATTCTAATTATACAGAGCCTAGCATGGAATATCATATCATTTAGCATGTCTATCCCCATACCTAGTTCACTTAAAAGAATTAGTTCTACTTCAATTTGGAATTATCTAATACTTATTTAATCAGTTGAAAAATAAATCCTTCAAATTTAGTATTAGTTGTAAATATTCTTACTAATTTCTATGAATGAATAAAGAATTTATTTAATGTGTAATATAATAGTTACTCTTTGATTGATTCCGTGTCAAGTCTCTTGTCTATACCCGAAGATCTGTGCAGTAACTGCTCAAGAATTACATGGTTGTCCCCTCTTTTCGATGCCCGTAGTCTTTCAAATGAAATAGACTCCAGAGTCTTCATGGGTACAATAGACCGGATGTACGCATCGATTTTTAACTCAATTCCTATCTCTTTACTATACTTATTCGTTACTAGCTCATTACATATGAAATTATATTCACTTTGAACTTTTAAATCAATGATAACTCATTTGCTATTAAATTGTATTTTCTAGTTTTTTCATTTTAAACTAGAGTTAATAGGTTAAGATTGGTAATTCCAATCTCGATCGGAATTATTTCATTTTTCTTTTTATCATGTAAGAAGATATCTGGTCTTTCACGTTGTAATTCCTGTATCTACTCGAATCTTGACATTTTCATTTGTTACAACTTCGTGAACGGAATGGGGTTTCAATTTTCTTGTTTTCATAATTCCGAATCTTCTACACAGTGATAAATGTATGCATCTTTATATTTCATTATACATTCTCATGTAATCATAACCTAGTATACGGTCACATTTAGTAGCAAGATGATCTACTGTCTTTGGTACAGCTTTGCAATGTGAACGTCTGACTTTTTCTCCAAAGAATATATTTCTATCTTGAAGGAAGCAATAAGCTCCTTCGTCTCTTGGCTTCATACTTCCTTTGGTAACCCATACTGAAGAATCTTTATTAATAGAGGCAAGTTCATAATCACAGATCCTAAACAACCTTTCGTGGAGTTGTTTGCTTTTAATGTTGGTCATTAAGGATTTAATCTGTGATTCATAAAGAGATGCATTGGTAATCTCGCCTTCTGTATTGTACTTCAGTCTTATGTATTTGTCAATAGTGGAAAGATGTGTCTTATTGTCTCCTTCAACCTTAATTATAGCGTTACGTCTTAAAGACATATTTCTTGATTTTTCCAAGCAGTTCTTTAATTGAAGGAGCATCCTCTCACTCTTATGCTCAATAATGGACATTCCTCTTCCCATCATGGCTCTTGGCAAATACAGCCTTTCTTTGTTTGCTGGCTGCAAGTGGACTTTGTATTCAATTTTTACTTTCTTAATGGATTCATCAAGTTTGACATATTCTTCTGGCTCAAGCTTTAATACTCCTATATGGTAATTAAATACAGACACAGCATGCTCGTTTATCGCTTCGAATAAATTCTTTGCATTCAGCTTGCTTTAACACAAATTCTTGATTCTTTTTAAAATTTCATTTCTTACTTTTTCAAAAGAATCTTTGAATATTTCTATAAATGAAAGAATTTATTTAATGGGTAATCTAAAGATTATCAATTATTCTTTAATTGATTCCGTGTCGGTTCTCTTATCTCCACCTGATGATCTAAGAACTAACTGCTCAAGACTCACATGGTTGTCCGCCTCTTCAATACTTCGTCGTCTTTCAAATGAAATAGACTCGAGAGTCTTCTTGAGTACAATAGACTGGATGTACGCTTCGACTTTAGGCTCTATTCCTATCTCTTTACTTTTCTATGAATTATTACTGTATTATTATAAAGACTAAGGATAAATTAGCTTTTTAATTATGTATGTAATTTAGTGAATGTATTATATGTAAGAGCAGGATGTATAAAAATGCTTATCAAAGGGTCAAAGAGAGTCTGATCTGCGAATTTCTTCTTAGGACTTGAAGATGGTAAAATCCTCATCTTGAAAAATATAGGCTCTTCTTGTGAATAAATTTCGTTTTTTTAGTAAATGTGTCTGAACTGTTAAAATGCTTTTGACATTTTTGATATTTTTTCTTACTCAATCTGCACTATAAATGCCTGGGCAGAATCTGTCGTGAGACGGATGATGTTCACGAATCAACATGCGGGAACATCATGGGTAAAAAAGGATTTGCTCGAAAGAGTGGATTAGGATTTGTTCTAAGTACCCAAGACCTCAGTAGGGGTTTTAAAATTTCCTCATATAGACGCACAGGCGCTTCTAGTTGTTTTGTTTTTTTTTTGGGTTATAAATGCTCTTTCTTTAGTTCGAGATCAAACTAAGCAGGATAAGAAATGATATCTTCGTTCAGTCTGCGATATAAGAATGAACTTTATGATTAAAAAATCTGAGGTTTCGACTAAAACTCTGGCAGCTTTTGATAATTAATTACATTTTTAATAAAAGTAAAGTTGGAAAAAATGTTTTGCAATCACTACTTCGAAGTTTAACATTCATGATCGGGTATATACGACACATAGTGGAGATGTCTTTGATTTTGGATTTAAAACACATATAGTGCTCTTAGTCTGGAAAACACCACGATATGATTGATCATCAACCAAATTTCGAGAGAACAGTTGTGTTTTTTCAATCTTTCACTTGTTCTCTTTATCAAGAATGAATAAGGTTTTTAGAATCTCGTTTGACAATAAGGTTTCACTGATTGGTCAACATCTACTGAAATTTTGTAAAAATAAATTCAATTTTTTTTGAATCGCTTATAATTTTCTAAAAAAATGATAATCATATTTTCAGGAATCTCAAGAATTTGAAATTAGTTAAAAATACAATTTATTAAATATTTCTAATACAATATTAAATCAACTTGGCTTGTTTAAAATATGGTCCATTCTTTTCAAACAACTTCGATTTTTAAAATTATTGGCCTATAATAAATTTAGTTACTGATCACTAAAATTTTGAGATGAGATGTATGACATTTTCAGTTACTGAAGGAAAATTAGGAATCATTCTTTATATAATAAATGTAAGGTAAATCACAGACAACTTTGACGAATATCTGAACAAGGAGATCAAAGTAATTGAAATCTGGATATTATCTTTAAGACTACAACCAACACTGTTGTGCCTCAAATTAAATGAATTTCGAAAATCAATGCCTCAATTGTGTTTCTAATCTTAAAATTTCTGATCAAATATATCAATCCAAATTAAAAATATATTTTTAAAAATAAATGATTTTGTAACAATATTTAACATTCATTTATCTTCTATGTCTTCATTTAAATAATAAACAGAAATTTGGCCTTTTTCTGCCATTATTCTCAATCGATAATAACCCTTTTCGTATCTTGGATATTCTATTTTGGTTTCTGCTGGCACTTTAACAGCAAAAACCAATTTGTCTTTAAAAATTTTCAATCTTTGCAAATCATCATATGTTACAAAGGCATTTTCGAGATTTTTATGATCCATCGAAAGCTCTGTGATTTCTCTATTTAATTCCTCTATTTCAGTGTCAATAATCTTTTCTTCTGTGGTAATATTCTTGGTATTTTCATCTCTGTCAGTTCCATTATCGTCAAGGATCCCATCAACGCTCCCGCCTATCCATTTTACATCGTTTACAGACCATTTTGAAATCATTCCTAGGCATTCCAAAACATTTGTTATGTCGTAGATTCTTCTTTTACTGACGTTAAGAAGACACGAAGCTTGAGTCATGTTTATGTGCTTGTCGGGGGTTTCATATATTAATTGAATAAATCTTTTGGTTAACGAATACAGTGAATTTTCATCCCTTCTTGAGCTTGGCAATGTTTCAATTTCACTTTTCAATTCATATTTATCGTTTTTTCTCATTTAGGGGTCGTAATGCTGGAATGTTCGTTGTACGGAATTTCAAGGAGAAAATTAAAATGGAAAGGAGCCAAATTCAAAAAAGTAGAGCAAATATATTCCAACGGTATAAGGACAGCAGTTAGCTATAGGAATTTGGGTGAACTGGATACTTGTACTGGAACAACAATTGAATTCAGAGACATTCCTGATAGGAATAAACAAAGAACTTCGGTAGTCTCAAAAGTATTTAAGTTGACTGTAAATAAAACTCCGGAGTTATTTATGGATGCTTTGGGCTACAAGCTTGTCGCATCTCATATTTTGGAAGGATACACGTATTTTCGAAGTGATTACAGTCTTGAAATATCTAGATTTCAAAGAAAAGAAGAGAACGTTGATAGCAGAGAAGAGAATCACCAACAAGATTTAGATGTTCCAGATGAGTTTTATAAAAATTACTTGGTAAAGGTTTTTGTTCTTAATGAGAATATTGCTGAAGGTGAAAAGATAATGGAGAAAGCATTGAATGATTTGAATGAAGAAATTCAGTTAATCAAGCCTAATCTAAGTGTTTTTAATTAAATCTGCTTTTTATATATTAGTTAATTTAGAGGTAGTTACATTCCCTAACAGCCAAAGTTCAAATAATATTAATAAGGTTGTCTTAAACTTAAAAATAGTTTAGATCAATAGGTTTTATTTAATAAAATGTAGCAAGTGGTGTTTGCTTACAAAATCATGATTTATTGTTGTATTTTTATATTCAAAATTTTCAGATTTTAATTAATTTTTGTAAATTCAATATGTAATTAAAAATTTCAATTTAATCCATCGCTTTTTTTCCTTTTAAAGAATCAAGAAAGCTAAAAAGAGAATTTGATATTCATTCAAAAACTTAGAACTAAATTAATTTATTAATATTTAACAGAACACCATTTCTATTTCTACGGATATACAAAATCATATTTTTCTTCAATAGCTCTTTCAGTTTTCCTTTAATTCCAGGCCTATAATATCCAGTTAGGCTTTAAATGCTAGAGACATTTCATATTTATTGAATACATTTATATGCCTTAGAACAGCGTACACTGATTTTCAGTTGGAAAGTCTCCTCTATGAGTTCTAACCCTTCTGTAACTAAGGAATGAGTACACCTATACAGAGGGATATCTTCTCAGGAATATATATCATGCTAACGAGGATATCTATCATAGAGCCTGGTGACAGGCTTTGCCCAATTAATGATTTCAAAACTGTTTTACTTGATGAATAAATTTTGTATTCTTCATTTTTATTTACGGTAAGTAATAGATTAACACATCAATCAGTCTCAACAACAATCTTTTAATTATTAATTTAATTTCTTCTGTAAAAATTATCGCCTCGAAGTTTATTCATTAAGTATTATCTTTATGTATCAGAGAATTGTATCAAAATCTAGATTGCAGCATTGATGATGCAAGATTAAAAAATTATAAAAGGATGACTTTTTTAAGAAATCATTATTTGATTAACTAAAACAAATCTGTTCACAATTAAGGAACGATTAATTCTGCATTTATGCCAGAAATTGCTATTTAAATAGTGAGTTGCTTTAAATTTTAAATTAAAAGATTAAAAATTAGATTAAAATATGGTCATCAACTTACATTTGCTAATGACTCTTGTTAGCCACGTTTTGACACCGAAGTACAAAAGTATTCAGTAACGCGTAGGCTAGGGATCGAAAAAAATTCAGTTTAAATCTGAAAATTGTGAAAATTTTTATTTCTAAAAAATGAGTAACAGTTTTATTTGAAAAAGAAATTGTAAACATAAAATAATATTTATCTTTTGTGCAATTGGCTAGCTTAACAATTTTTATTGAGTAGTATCTGAATCAGTCCTCAACAATATCCTATTTATTATATGCATCATTTTTAGATTTTAAACATTCCGGTATATATTTATCATACTAAGCTTGAATAGTTATCATTCCAACTATTTTAATGCATTGAAAATTGTTAAAGATTTGTAACTTGCATATAATTTTACTGAAATAGATTTACTTTCTAAGATTGCATTGAAGAGGCGGACAACCATGTGAGTCCTGAGCAGTTAGTGCACAGATCGTCGGATGTAGACAAAAGACTTGACACGGAATCAATCAAAGAGCAACTATTAGATTACCCATTAAATAAATTCTTTTCGATTTAATCAGAAATAATGCTATGAAAAATCTTTATAAAACAAATTTATTTGAATAAATACGAGAAAATATTGTTGGCATTTCCTGTAATGGTTTCTTTTACTTCTCCGTCATAAGATTTGTCTAAAAAAACATGAGTGAATTCCTTACTATCGTTCATTTCTCCACCTCCGTGAATTATCAAGTTTCTAAAATTCTCTAATTTATCTTCTTTGCAGTATATTTTAACATTCCATCTGTAAAACGGCTTGTGTCCACCATCTTGAATTCTCTTTCGCCATTTTTTTATTGCAGCTGATATTTTCATTTCTTTATCATTCATCAAAGGCGAAGGTGCCCATTCATATTTTTCATATTCGAAATTTGCTTGATTATTGAAATCTTGTATAAAATCAGGCTTCAATATCCAAGCCCCACTAACCATAGAGCAAAAGAACTTCTGGGATGAATTGAGTGAACCCATAATCAAATGTGTACACTTATTAAATTTCTCAGAATCTTCAAATTTAATTTCGAATTTTCTTAGTTTACAAATTATATCGTCCTTGAAGAAGGAAGGCAGGCAAGTAAACTGAAATAGTGGATCCTTCTCTATTTTTGTAACCTGAATCTTGTTCAAATTCAATTTTCCAGTGTGGTATTTAGTCTCCCTTATATATTTTAATGTCGACAAGCATTGATCTACCCAAAGTGGTGAAAGTATTTGAAATGGGAAATTGTTAGAATTCGTGAATTCTATTGATGATGATTTGGCTAAAAATTTTAAATTTGCAGTGGTATTAGTTATGAAATGTGTAACCCTGCTATCCAGATTAGATCTAACAATGGCGCCAAGGCTTTTTAATTTATACGAATATTCACTTGGCAAAGCTTTGTCAACCACACATATTAAATCAGGCAGAACAGGATTGGTTTTCAACTTGGAAATTCGATAGAATTCATGATATAATAAGGAAGAGCTATCTTTACAATCAAAAATGAATTGATAATGTATTAGTTTGTCTAAGAACTCTTCAAAATATTTATCAGGGTGCAATGTTAAAACATAGTCAACGTTTTTTGATAAATTAGATGTCCTGGTCCCTTCGTTCTCGATAATGAAGCGCCTTAATTTGTTAAATAAAGATTTTGGTAAAGACGAGTCTAAATAAAATACCTTCTCAAAAAAGATTGTTTTTGAATTTAATTGCTTGGCATCATATTTTATTTTCTTGAGATAAATTGAAAAATAAAGATTGAGCAATTTGTCTCGTATTTGGCACCAAGAAGAATAAAATAATTGGCGAAGATTTCATCATGTATTTCACTTGTGTTAAATACTGAGCCTTGGAATGGTTTGAGTTCATACTTTTTGTAATTTCCACTTATATCATATAAGAATCCTATGCTGAGAATTGGAATGTTCCAGTGAATGGCTTGTATGTATTTTTCAGTGAACAACGCCTTGTAAGTTATCAGAAATCTTGTCTTGGGAGTTAATGTAGGACTAATTACGATATGCTCTGGTAATTGCAGACATGACAATTCGTGTTTTGATATCCCAGTTGTTGCAATTATAATTTTTTGCTTCGGAGTATTTTCTATTTCTAAACTTTGGCTGATTTCCATGAGGATTCATTAAATAATAAAATTTTCATGACTATCAAATAAAAAAACAGAAGAATGATAATCTCAAAAGAGGTGATTTTTTTATTCATTTCATGTTTAGAAAAATAATTGTGTTTGAAAATGATTCTAAAGCCTATCTAAAACATTTGATATACATTTTTTAAATTATAACATATTTATAAAATGTTTAGTGGCATTGTATCACTCCATGATTCTCAGTGTCTGATTGTATGACAATCATCTCATATCAGAACGAATTACAGTCATCATACCCATCTATAATAATCAGACAGTTGACTTGTTTTTCTTGAATCTACCATTTATGAGTCGACAAGTTATTTATTACTTATAATGAATCAAAAAAATTTCTAAATTTTTAGTCATCAAAAATAATCTATAAAAAAGCAATAAGATATTTAACACATCGATGATCATCGGAATAAGCTGTGAAATAGTTTTGTTATAATAGTGCCAGACAAGGCTTTGGAGAAATTATTTTTTCATAAAGGTATTAATTTCCTTCATTGGATAATTACAAAATTGCTTCTAAGAATTAAAACTGTGCTATAAATTATTTATCAAGGATTTTCTAATTGGAAAATTAACATTTCCACGAACTAAATTTTGATCATCCAATTAAATTTTTTTGTTCAAAAAAAAAAGTAATTTATTTTCACTATATTTCTATAGCTAGTAAGTGATCGGTGAAAAACTTATTGTCAAACGGATTGCTAAAAATTCCACCAACGAGGGATAGAGGAAACTTGGCCCAGGCCAAGGAAAGATCAGAAAAACACTCAACGGATCACACTAAATTCAGGGCTAAGCCCTATCATACCCTGGCGGTCTTCGAAAGCTAGGAGCAACATATATGTTTTATACTCAAAGTGGAATGGCTTCGTGTCCATATATAAACACTTTCTTAAACCACCAGAATTTTAAAGCCAAACGCCACACAGGACTCCTATGTGTCGTAAACATTACACCTCTACCTCCTACAACAGACTTGTTTTACAAAAAACTGCAGCCTGCTGTCTTCCTTATTTTTCAAATTCATAAAATTTTTCACAAGGAGTTAAGAAAGAGATTGCCAATCTCTTAATAGATGCATCGATTTTCGTCACTATAAAGTGTTTATTATTTCGCAAGAAAGTATGAAGATGCATTCCTTTCTTGCTCTAGTTTAAAGTCATCTCGGACTCAAATTTTTTTGTTCAGATTGCAGAATATTCACTCAAAGACATATAAAATTTTATAACCTGCTGTTTATTTTCTATTGACATTTCTGATGCTAATCCAATGATTTTTTGTATTGGGAATGAAATCTGTCGTTGGGAACAGTAGCAATATTAAGATGAATGGCATTTATTGTAATCGGATTCATTTATATGAATTTTAAATGGGTTGATTAAATATTATGAAGATAATGTTAAGTGTCCTTTAAACTAGGTGTATCCTTTTATGTCTTCCAACAATTTCCTATAAATTTTGGCTCCCAAATGTGGCATGGCCATAATGTTTTATATTAACAAATTTATTTGCTTACAATCTTACATAGTATCTCATTTTAAATTTTCCATGAAATATTCTATTTGCGTCTCTTTTACACTCTAATCTATTGATTCTATTCTCCTTTACACATCACTTTATAGTATAAATATTTACTTTTTCAGTCTTTTATTCTAATTACATGTATTTTATGGTGGATTGTTTATTTTTAAATACATATGAAGTCAATCCATCCATCATTGAATGAAAATTCTAATCATCTATTAACCCATTAAGTTCCTTATTATTAGATATCATAAAAATTTATTTAATGCGAATCTTCTAGTTACTCTTTGATTGATTCCGTGTCAAGTTTCTTGTCTACACCCGATGATATGTACACTAACTGCTTAAGACTCACATGGTTGTCCGCCTATTTAATGCACCCAACATTTTCTTGAGTACAATAGACTGGTTGACGCTTTGACTTTAAACTCAATCTCAATTTTTTACTATACTTGTTGTGGTATTTTGTTACCAACCCTTCCCAGGTCATTACGTATGGAATTATATTCATTTTGCACTTGTAAATCAATGATAATAGACATGCTGAATAGAATTATAAATTTTGGAAGATAAATAACTTATTCATAGATGACTCTAAACTATTGTGGCAAAGTAAATCACATATATCAGATTTTGCAATAAATCATTCATTCTATCATAAGAAAAAAAATTTTAATTAAAGAGGCTGCGTAATTCCTTTTTCAATCCTCAAATTTTAATATGTATAAAAAATATTACATTTTTGAACATGGACGGAGAAGAAGCAGAAAGTGAAAAATCATAAATTGAAATTGAAGGTAACAAAAGATGATATTGAAACAATTTATTTGAATAAAGAGAGAGAAGACGAGAAGTATGATCCGACAAGTGAATTCGAAGACGAAATGTATGGTCCGAGATGACTTTAAGCTAGAGCGAGAAAGGAATGCATCTTAATACTGTCTTGCGGTATACTAAACACTTTATAGTGGCGAAAATTGATGCATCCATTAAGAGATTGGCAATCTCTTTCTTAACTCCTTGTGAAAAATTTTATGAATTTGAAAAGTAAGGAAGACAGCAGGCTGCAGTTGTCTGTAAAACAAGTCTGCAGCCACTACTTAGGAGGTAGAGGTGTAAAGCTCGTGCTCGAGCAATTACGACACATAGGAGTCCTGTGTAGCGTTTGGTTTCAAAATGCCGGGTGGTTCAAGAAAGTGTTTATATATGGACACGAAGCCATTCCACTTTGGGTATAAAACATATATTTTGCTCCTAGTTATCGAAGCCCACCAGGGTATGATTGGGCTTAGTCCTGAATTTAGAGTGATCCGTTGAGTGTTTTTCCGATCTTGCCTGGGCCAAGTTTCCTCCATCCCTCGTGGGTGGAGTTTTTAGCAACCCGTTTGACAATAAGGTTTTCACCGATCACTCATTAGCTATAGCAATATAGTGAAAATAAATTACTTTTTTTTTTTTTTTTTATAAAAAATATTAAAGATTTTAGTTGTTTTGGATCCAAGTCTGCAATCACTATCTGAAGGTGTCGGTATAACGCTCATATTTGAGTATTTCTGATCTCTTGTTAGTTTTTTAGTTTTCATTTCCGGAATGATAATGAGTATATGTGGTTGGTATGAAAGCATTCTATTTTAGATATAAAATGCACAAAGTACATCAAGTTAATGAAATCAATCAAGATACAATTCGGCTTTATCCGAATTTGGAGTGATCCGCTATATTCTCTTTCAATATTGTCTGGGATAAGTTTTTACCAACCCGTTTGGTAATAAGGTTTTCAATAGATATGGAAATTTAATAAAAATAAATTACTTTCTCTTGCAAAGATTTAATGAATATATAAAAGAGTATGTGATGGTCATATCTGCATTCTTAATCTTCGATGTATTCATCTCATGATTACTTAATCCATGCATAACGATTCCTAATTAAAGATTATTACCAGAAAAAGTTATTTTCTTACTGCAATACATTCTATTTAATATCAAGTAAAAGTACATACACGCAGAAGAAAATTCGAATAAAAATGTCTGTATAATCCATCAGCCAATGTTCAGATCAGTATATTCATGCTTTAATAATTAGAATGTCTGTTTTTAATAGGATAATCTGGAATTAAGGTATAATAGTGCAGAAATAGTAATATCAATAAAATTGATTGTTTTGCGTATAAATAGATGAAAACCATTAAATATGTCTTCTTGAAGTAGCTCTTCATCTTACGATAATAATATCGATATTTCAAAGTGTTTAAGCAAATTTGTTCTGAATGCTCTTAAAAATGTGAATTGACTTTACGATTCAACTCTTTCATCTTCAAGACCTGGAGTGTAAAAGGCTTGTTCAAAACCAATTAATAACTTTTACAAATTGAAATACTATAATACCAAATGAGATATTATAGATGAGCAAATTTTTTAGTAGATATAAGAATACTAATTTTAATGAATTTTACAAAGAATGATTCTAACTGCTGAATTTTTGTTGATGATGTATAATATACTGCTATTAATAATTAGTTTAGCAAATATTAGAGGAGTATTATAGATCATCCAAATTACATTTAAGAAATAGTTGTTGTTTAATCTTATTTAATGTATACATTTAGGATCAACAGTATATTCTCCCAATGGAATATAAGTAAGTTACACTAATAAAAATATGATCAATTATATACTACCAACAAGTCTGTAATATAATAAATCGGGGTGTTTCAATATTTACATTTACTTCCTTATCAATATTCTTTAATCTTGATAGAAAAAAATCATTTCTAATTTTTCTATGATGCTTCTCTCCTTAATTTCCTAAGCCTCGTATATATTTCGACTATTCGAACTATTTAGTCAGTAAAAAATAAATTTCAAAACAACTTGATATATTTGGGATGATTGTTCAGAAAAGAAGTTTTTCAGATTCCAAATTTATCATAGAAAGATTTTTATTATATATTATCAACAATAGCTCTTTGATGCTTTAACAAATACATCACTATAAATAATTTTCGAATACAATCATTTATTTTTTGATATTTGACTGCAAAATGTCAAGACTTAATAAAAAATGGTGTCATCCAGAAATATTTTAATGCAATTTTATTTTTAGAGCTTGAACCCCTTTGCAGTCATTTGGTATTGAATTGTAACTTTGTACTTTCTTTACATTATTTATATATGAATTGATAAGACTAGCTTTTTATTATTTTCTTTTAAAGAATCCTCATGTCCAGAAATAATACTTTGTCAGTTGAAGAAATAAATAGAATGATTTCAAGTATGTCGATGGTAAATGCCAAAAGCGTATTGAACAACATTCACTATGCGTTGGGAAATGATACGAAATCATTAATAACTACTATGTTTGCATTTATCAACAGATTGAAAACATTCAATACAGAAGACAATAACGAGATCTCTAAGAATCTAAGCTCAATTTTACATGTATTAAGCAGCGTAGAAGACAGTTCCGTTTTATATTTTTTACTTGAACAATTTTTAACTAAAAAAGATGAAATGCACAGAATCAAAATCTTGGAGATTTTACGCTATAAAAATTTTAGCATTGTAAATCTTTTGAATCTATTAGAGAAAAACGATACAAATTTTTTAATAATTGATATTTTAAAATTCAAAGATGAAATAACCGAAGAATTTATTAGAGAAAGTTTAAAATCAGAATCGTTAACAGCAAGCAAAAATATTAGTTTAATTTTCCCAAACTTGGAGATCACTCACTTTTTAAATTACAAAACCTTTGTATTTTTATGTGAAAAAGAGCATTTTCATTTACGGAACTGTTTCATAGAAATCGTAGAAAGATTAATTTTATACTTCAAAGAAGAATCGAATATAGAAGCCATTAAAGAATTAACTTCATTAATCAATGAGAGATTGATTGATGTCAATTTTTACGTCAGGAATAAAGCTCTTGGAAGTCTCGGAAATCTGTTCAGGAATGACAGCATATTAAAAGATCAAAGAAATTCAATAATAAAAGAAATCATAGAAAGATCCAAAGACAAAACAGTTATTGTAAGAAAAAGAAGCATAAATCTGCTTAGCCAGATATTAGTAAACCATCCTTTTAAGAGTAGAACTACCTTGGAGATTCCTGATGATAAAAGAAATATTCAAACCTTGAATATAGAAATGAATGTAATCAGTGATTCGATGAAAGAATCATTTGATAAAATGAATATTGGAGACGCAAATATGAATTCAGCAAAGACTGCCATGGATAATGATTTCCAAGATTTTATAAATCTCATGGAATACGCACTCCAAGCCATAACATCTTTGTTGGATTTGAATTTCAAGACTGATATTTCAGAGACTTCAACGTTTATTAAATGGGCTTATTTATTGAAACTTAGAGGATCTAAGGAAGCTATATTCAAAATCCTAGGGGTAGTCTTTACAAAAGAAAAGGATGTTATAATAGGCGTGTTTAAAGAGATATTTTCGAAGCGGGGTGAAATTTTATATGAATTTATTAATGACAAAGCTTTTGAAGTGATTTTACAAAGTTTGCAGGTTGATGAAAAAATTTTATTCAAAAACATCTACAATAACGAAAAAGTATTTGAAAGCATTTATGTTTTAAAGCAATTAAAAGGTGATATTTCCGAACAAAAAGCCATTTCATTGCTGAATTACACAACAAGCATGTTATTTTCGAGCAAGGACGAAGCTGAATTGAGTACGAATGTGCAGTGCTATATAAACACCCTGAGTATAGTCAAGAACATGAGATATAGAATTGAACACAATCACGAGATGTTTAACATTGTTATAAAGAACTCAATCAAGATGGTTTTCTTTGAGAGATCTCTTATTAAGGCACTGGTTGAACTTATTTATTCATTGAGTATTAATCCAGAAGCCACTGTATTGAAATTACTTAAAAATCTGACATTGTGTAAAAGCAAATTAAAGCTGCTCGATGCTGTCGGATGGATAGTTTTGAACGAATTCTATCTTTTAGAGAGACTGGAAAAGAAATTTAAAAATTCAAAATTATTGCAAACCGCTGAAATTCCGACTGATCTGAAAGTGAGAGAAAAAAGAAAGTCCCTTGAAGAAAACAGAAGAAATTCAATGGGAAGATTGTCATTGGAAAATAAATCTGAGAATTTCAAACTGAGCTTGAGGCTGGACGATTTGGAGGCAACCCTACAAAATAAGTCTGAGGAAGAAGCTTGTGATTATTTCTTCTATCTTAAGGAAACAGAAATCCTGTATTCAAAATCTTCCATGATTCATCAATTTGTTCCTCTCTTACTGGAGTCCCTTGAAAGCAGCAATTCTGATGTTTTAATCACTGCTTATTCTTCCTTGTTTAAATTAATGTTGACATCCTCAACGTTTTTCAACGAGAACTTCCCTTATATCAAAAATGGCTTAGAACACTGTAATCCTGCCATCAGAAATATTTCTATTATTGCTTTCTACAACAATCACTTTGATCCTTGTATTTTATTTGATAGTTTGCATGATCCTGAAATCAACAAAAATGTCATCCTTGTTATTTTCACTTTGCTGCAGAAGAACGTTATTAAAATCAAGAATCATTCTTTGAAGCTGTTAATATATTTATTTGATGACAAGCTTGGAAGAATTGTTAGAACTATGGTCAAAACATTTTCAAATAATAACAATATCATCTCAACAATGTTTTTTGAAACCTGTATGAGTGATCTAGGAGTTGAGTACACAAGGTTCTTGGCGACATTTGTAGGTCTTAATATACAGGAATCTTTATTCTTAAAATGTCTGAAGGCAGAAATTCCACAGGAAAAACTCAAAGTGATTTTTGATAGTTTTGAATTGACTGAAAAGTTTATCAAGGAGAATATATTTAGAAAAGGAATGAAAGAACTGATTGAGAAGCTTTAGGTTGTAAAATATAGAAAATCTTTAGATCAATGCCTTATAATATTGATTTATACAATTGTCATCTTGAATTCAAAGTTGAATCATGAGATCTAATTTTTAAGAAAAATCCATTCAATAAATATTTCCAACTATAATAATTGAATCATTTTGGTCAATTCAGTAAATATTTAATAATAATATAATCGAATCATTTTATAAGATCAAATCTGTAGGAAAGGTTAATTTAATAATAAAAATTTTCTTTGCTGATTGCATCCACCTTTAACATTTGATTTAAATTTTAAGCACTCAATATTCATACTGATAAATAAGAGTAGCATTGCTACAAGATTCTTTTGATTCTTAGTCCATTTGGTAACTGTAAACATTGATTTCAAAACTTCATACTTAGATTCTTCAACAAATATTAATTTGCCTGGCATGAGAGGTAAGACTGTAAAAGTAGTTTGCTCAATGGGTGGGCTTAAGATTTGATCCAAGGCTTTGAGGGATGTTAAAACTTCTTCTTGCAGAGACACAAATACTTTTCGTTGAATTTCTTCCGTTTTTTCATTGATTTGCTTTTAGCCCGACATGAAACTAAATTACAGCAAATTTTAAATTATTTTCATGTTGAATTTGAATTTTAATATCTAATTTATTAACAAACTTGTTGAGTTTTCCTTAACTCTTTAAAATTTAAATCACATGTATTTAGATACTACTCGGAGGTAGGGATATTATAGTCATGATTGAGTATACCAAAAAGGAGTTCTAGATGATGTTTCGTCAGAGAATGTGTCTGTACGAATAATTGTAACATTCCATCTTGTTTATAGATGATATTTATCTGTTGATTTTAGAACCCCATTAATCCTGATGATCTTTGTCTAAATTTAGAGTGATATTTTGTCTGTTAAGTTTTGCTATGCCTAACTTTTAACAAACTGGGCAGAGTCTGTCGTGAGACGGATGACTGTAGCCTTTTCGTGGTTGTCCGGATAAGTAACACATTTATGTCTGTGAAACCTGGGCAGAATCTGTCGTGAGAGGAATGACTGTAGCCTTTTCGTGGTTGCCCTGATAAGTAATACACTTATGTTTGTGAAACTAATAACAGTTTATATCAGAACGTCACAGTCTCCTCATAAAGAGAAAATTCCGAAAAGGGGGAGGTGGGTTGGTGGCGTGTAGGACCGGCATGGATAAAAAGGGCTTGCTCGAAAGATTGTGCTTGGGATTTGTTCTAAGTGCCCAGGACCTCCGTAGGATGTTTAAATTTCCTCCTATATAGAGGGTCAGGCGCTTCTAGTTGTTTCGTTTTTTTTTTATAAAATAATTTTTATTGCAAGTCTTAATTTTTCAACAAACCGTCTAAATTTTCTTCTAGGTGAATTCTGACTAGAAACGTATTTTGAAAATAACAGAAAGATTCAGATATAAAACTATCCTAAAGAAAATTTATTTAAATACAATAAAGTAACCAATAAATGACTAAATCTATTCCAATCATTCGACAATAAAATGAACTGCCAAATCAGGCTCTGTAAACAGATCTATATAGCATTCATTATTGAATATATTCAAATTTAATACTATTTCTTTAATATCTAATCAAAGTATACACTGATAATTAGCCTTATCTTCAACAGGGGAATTTCAATTTCTTATAATTTTATCAGTCTCTATTCTTTCAGCTTTTCAAATTTAAAAATATTAACAATTTCACAATATGCTTTGCTGAAAGATTAATGAATCATAAACGATTCAGTTTTGAATAAAACAACACAATTTCAACAATAACATATCAATTAAATTCATCTTCCTCGGATTCCTTTTCATTGTTCTCATTGTAAATACGAATTAGATGATTTGTTGTGGTTGCTTCTTCGATCTTTTTATCTGATCGTTCCCTGATAAACCTGGGAAATCTCAAACTTATTCCCTTTTCCTCTCCTGCTCTATACGTTGGACTTGAACTGAGTGATGCAGCTTTCACTTCCCATACATAAACAGGCTCTAACCACAGATCAGGCCTATCAAACTCGCCACTGATGTTAATTCTGCTAGTTGAAACAGTGCTTATTGGACTAAGTTTATCGTGAAAGGTAGTTAAGTCACTATCCGAGAATCCTGTTCCAACCTTGCAGCATGGCTCAAACTGATCTGTTTCATCATTATAAGAACCTAACAAAAAAGCACCGTAAACACCTGTCCTTTTCCCCTTTCCATAAAAGACACCCAATACAACCAAATCCAAGGAGTCACCAAGTGAGTCTAAATAATCCTTCTTTAGTTTAATCCAATTATTACTCCTGTGGGAAGGTTTATAAATGGAATCTAGAGATTTCAGCATCAATCCTTCACAGCTCGAAGAAACAGCTAGCTTGAAATGTGTTTCAACATCCTCAAAATTACATGATTCGATCCCAGTGGCAAATAGAAAACTGCCTTCAATTTCCTTGAAAGATTCACGTAAAATTTTTTTCTTTCTTTTAACGACTTATTAATTAATTCCTCTCCATCAAAATATAAAATATCAAAGCAGAATAAACAAATTGAAACATTTTCATTTTGTATTTTTTCTAAATTTTTAATTTTTCTGATTTCTTTCATGTCTAAAGAATTTTGCTCTTCGTTGCCCGGCTTCAGCCTTTTATTTAAGAAATCTTCATTTTGAAACTTGCTCGATTTTTCAGATTCAACTGAAGGCGGAAATATTGTCTTTTTTATAAAGGAAGACGGAAGTGCTTCTTTATTGTCTTTAATTTCTTCGTTCTTTCTCTTTCTGGTGCTTAAAACTTGAAATGGAAGAATCTCCACGTCTTTATAAGCCACTGCCTCACAGTCAAGAATAAATGATTTATTAGACAGCCGTATTTCACACAATTCCGGGAATTTTTCAGTTATGTCTTCGTTGTTCCTAGAAAACAATTTTATAAAGGAATCAAAATGATGAATCTGTAGCCTTTCACCGTCATATTTGAACTCTGATAAAAATTCTCCACTTTCAAACTTTCCCAGTGCCTTCGTTAAATTCTTGGATGGTTCGGCAAGCATTGGTTTTAGTGGAATCCCTGGTTGAATCTGTGTGTTATTAGATATTTCTTTAATTCCATGTTTAAGTAAATTCTTTACTAAATACTCGAAATCACAATGCTTGTCGTAGCAATCTTTTATAATGTCATGATTACTCTCGTCAAAAGCCAAGCTAAGTGATATTAAAATGGTTTGCAATGCCAATCCTATCCTTAGCTTGCAATTAAACAATCTGAACATATATTTTGTCTCCAGAGGAGAACAAATATTAATTAAATTTTTCATGATATTCATTTTAACCTGAACACTGTTTTTTCCTGTAACGTGAGAGATTTCCCTCAGTTTATTGTGAACCTGAACAACACCTAAAGATTTCACAGGAACAAACAGCTGATTCACTCTGTGTTTCATAGCGATAAGACTAATATCTCCACACTTTACCAGTTGCTTCTTTATTTCCCTCAAAGAAATTCCTGTAACCTCAGAGACTGCAGATTGAATGATAAAATCTCCAATGCCTAGCTCTTTATTGAAATATTCGGGATAAATAGAAGCATTGCACAGGAAAAGAACTGAAGAAAGACAATTTGGGCTTTGATTCAACACTTTCTTAATAAATCCAGAAAGAATTGATTGAATTTCCAATCTTTTTGTCGTCAAAGATATTTTTTCTAATTCATTGCAAAGATCGATGAATAAAATTTCAGCCATGGGGAAAATAAAATTTATTCAAGTTGATAGCAATCTATTAAAAGATTGAAGTAAAAAATAATCACTGTGATGAATACTGAAAGAACTGATTCATAAATCAGTCAATTACCAATCAAATTCATTATCTCTTAGTGATAGTTGAAATTTTATATTTTAAAGAAGACATACTTCAACATTCAATTGGTGATTCTCATTGTGACCTGCCTTTTACAGAACGAACTGTTCTGTTGTATGTAAACTAAAGAAGTCAACATCATCTTCTTTGCAATGGAACTTTAACAGTGCCATTTTAAATCTCGTTAATGTGCCCCTAGTTACGCAAACATAACCATTTCAAACTATATCAATTTGTTCAGGACAAAATCTGTCGTGAGATAGATGACTACAACCTTTTCAAGGATAACACCCTTATGTATGTGAAACCAATAACAGTTTATATCAGAACGCCTCAGCCTCCTCATAAAAAGAAAATCTCGAAAAGGGAGAGGTAGGGCACCACATCCATAAAAAATTTTCTAAGAAAGAATGAGCTTAGGATTTGTGTTGAGTGTTCAAGATCTCAGTACGAAGTTTAAAATTTTCTCCTGTAGAGGCACAAGCGTTCCTAATTAATAAATTTCGTTTTTTTAACTATATAAGCCAATAAAACACTTAACACTCATCAAAATAAAATATATGAGTGTGTGAAAGACTGTGTCTTTAAAACAGGCATATGTTCGCCCGGATTATAACGCTTCCAATCTTCATTATACAACAATGATGCATCTTTGTATCATACATTCTTCGTTCGAAAATAAAGATTCTTTGATGATTCAAGTAATAATCTTGAAAAATGCATTGTATTTCAAACTTAAAATCTATAGAAGATCCAACCAGATTATATTCCTGAACTCTTTATACAAGCCAGTGTCTTTTATTTAGGTCTCTGTTTTATTTCTAACATTTGACCTTTCCTTTATTTTTATTTTTCTATTTTATCTTCCCCATGGAAAATAAATATTTTCGTGCCTCGATAAATGCCATTCCTTCAAATCAGTCCAAAATTAAAAACACAGCAATTCCATTCTTTTTCAGCGTAGCCTTTAAAAATGACGAACCCTTTGCTCCACTTGTTAAGGATTCGTTGATTCGCTGTGGAAAGTGTAAAGCTTATCTTAATCCATACGTGGAGGTGATCATGCCAGGATACAAATGGGCTTGCAATCTATGTTCTTTTGTTAATGAGTCAGGAAGTCCTTTTCAAATGAAAGAGCGTAAGATCTGTGAGAATGTAAACAATCCATATACAAACTCCACATTCAACAAGACATACTTCCTTAGGGAAGAGCTGAGAAATGATGTTTATGAAATTGAAGCACCTGAATCATTCAATATTTCCAGCACAGAAGCACCAACTTTTTGTTTTGTCATAGATGTCTCGCTGGAGAGCTTAAGGCTTGGGGTCCTTTCTAGCGTGCTAAGTTGCATAAAGGAAACATTAAAATGCATAAATTACGAAAAAAGAACAAAATTTGCCTTTTTATTTTTCAACGAGTCTGTTTTTGTTCTTAACACAAATTTCACATTCACTGTTCTGAATGGCGATGTTCCTTTGATTCTCTCTGAGAAAATCTTATTCTCCTTGAATTCTGAATTGAATCCAATTATGGAAATAGATTTTGAAAGAATAGAAAAATATTTTATGGACAAAAAATCTCCGAATTCTCATTATCTCCTTGCAATCAAAGCGGCAGTCCAAGCTTTTAGATCTGCATCCCTTATCAGTTTTATTTCTATGGCTCCTAATTCACAGCAAAGCAAGCTCATTGCTTCTAATTCCTTAGTTTGCAACAACAACGAATACAAGACAGTGGCAGAGTCCCTTGTTAGTAAGAATATATGTGCAAACTTATTTATTATGGCAAGAACAAGTGTTGAGTTCTCTTCCTTGAAAGTTCTGTCCCAGTTCACTGGAGGACAGGTATTCCATTACTCCAACTACGATGGGAATCACGCCGTGTCGACCACCAAGTTATTCTCCGATCTGCTTGATTATTTCAACTCAGACATAATCTTTGGGGGAGTGTGCAGAATTAGAGCTAATGAAGGAGTTGTTTTAAAAAATGCTTATGGAAATTTCTTCCAGAAAGGTCCAGATTTGATTTCTTATTCAAATTTCAATCCTGCGCATTGCATACATTTTTCCGTCCAATTTTACAACGACGTTAAAAACGCTTTGTTTTTACAGCTGGCAATGATTTCTATATCTAAAACTGGGATGAAAGTTATTCGAGTCTTGAATTTGTTTATTCCCGTGACTAATACATTTTATGACTCTTGCAATGCCAATGCGATAGCACACGCACTTGTCTTGGAGTCATTTTACTATGAAAGCAAGAAGAAGTTGGGTGGAGCTAAGTATTTAGACGAGAGACTTGACGCTATTTGGTCGGAAATAAAGAAAGAGCGTGGAATTATTCCTCAGAACCTGACAAGCCTTCCCCTCCTTATTCTATCCCTGAAGAAGGGCATCCCTCTCAGGCCAGAATTGTCGACCCCGTGTGACTTCAGAGGATATTACATGTATTTGCTTAACAACGCTTCTTTCAAAATTGTTGACTTGATTATTTATCCCCTTCTGTTAAACATAACAAGCGAGAACGTAGCCCCTTTGGTTCTGTCCGTTTCTTATATTGACGAACAGTCTATTTCTATTCTCGATACTGGGGTAAATTTATTCTTCTATGTCGGCAAGAAAGTAGACCCATCAATTTCAGACTCACTGTTCCAGAACGCTGTTAGTGGCCCCTTTTTGTACGATCCACCAGAAAACGAGTTCTCCAAGTATGTCTCAGAACTTATTGTATTCCTGTTAAATAACCGTACTATGAAACCCAGATACATCCTTGTCAGAGGGAATGAGACAGGCGATTACAATAATATCTTTTTCAGCTATATGTACGATGACAGAATGTATCAACTTCCAGGTTCTACTGAGTTCTATAACTTTGTTGATTCAAACAATAAATAATTGGAGATTTTTATTTATTTCTATCTTTTATGCATTATTCACAATTGTTCCAACCCCTAGGATAATAAAGGAACAATAATTATTGTATCCATCATTATTATAAAAACATAGTTTGTTTTATCAAAAAAAGGGCTTGTTCGAAGGAGTGGGTTTAAGATTTGTGTTGAGTGCTCAAGACATCAGTAGGAGGTTTAAAAATGCAAAGGCACAAGTGCTTCTAGTTTTTCTTTATAACTCATAAAAGTTTAGAGGAATGAGATGGCCAATCTCTTAATGGGACCGAGCTTCTGCACTATAAAATGTTTATTATACCGCAGGACAGTACGAAGATCCATTCCTTTCTTGCTTTAGTTTAAAGTCATCTTGGATGTACAAAATATTTCTGAAATTGTGTTTTTTTCATTATAAATTAAATTTTTGACATACTGTTTATAAACATCTTCAATAGAGGTTTATTACAGTCAATTTTGCTATCCGACCTGACATCAAAAGGAATTAAATCTGTTGTAATAGGTATTTAGAACTTCATTGGTTTATATATCAAATTGACAGATAGCTCAATAAATCAATGCAAATCCTAGAATTATAAAACAACTAATAGGATATAAAGATTGATCAAGAACCAATCGTATTTATAATCGTAGATGCAAATTCGGAATTTGTTAAATAAATTATGTCTTCTATTTCTCAAGAGTTCAACGTACAACTCAACAAGACTAACAAAATCAACTGGTGTGAATGAACTATGGTTCCAAAAGACAGGATCTTCATCTTCCAACTATTTCCTGATTCCTTCTTTTGTTCAATCAGTTATTGCTTGAATTTATAAAATTGAAAATTTTAGATCCACAATAATGAAAGACAAGAATGAGTGCATCAAAGTAATAAATGATAATGTGGAGAAGATTTTGTATCAAATGATCCAAATACTTTCTTTACTCAAAACAGGGAAGGGAACAAAAATTGAAGAAATGAAGGCTTTGTTTTTCGCCAGGAAGAAACTTTTTGAAATTTTCGAGAATGTTGGAATTATTTTCCAGAATTTGGTTTTATTAAAAATGATTCACAGAAATTCACAACTGACTCACAATTTTGTTGAGCAGGAAAGTGCTTTTTGTAAATTAAACGAATTATTTTCAAAGGATTTTGATCAAGTATGAAAACATTCAATTTATTTAAAAAGTTATAGTGTTTGAATTTAACCGTTGGCAATACAAGACTGGCTGGATAGTCACTCTGTAATTAATTATACACATATTTGGTTTTTGATACATTGATTTCATTGAATATTATAACATTAAAAGAAAACTATTAAATAAAACCGACTTTGTAAAGCAAATTCATTTATTAAAATTAATTGTAAATGAGTCTAGAAAATAATGTGTTTTAAGTCAGAAATGTATACATGCATAGCAATATTATATTGGTGATTTGTTTAAATAAAATGTGCTATTCGGATAAATAAATCATATTTTAAAAGCATTCACAAACATAAAAGTTGTGAGAAAGAATATTATTGCCAGTGTTTGGAATAAGATTAACTTGATATATATTTCCGTGAAGCAGTAAGCTTTCTAGATGTAGGTTTCAGAATATTGATAATAATAGATGAAATTGGATTTTTTAAATTGAAGATCAGCTCTATTAAATCAATCATTGTTCTATTCTCTAATTTAACTATTAAATAATGTGTTAATTGATTAAAATTGGCTCTGATTTCTATTTTTATTGAGTATCGACTGTATTGACACCTTCAACGCTCTCTCACCCTATCGACTATATGGCAGATTATGTCATTCTCATCAACATCATCATTCTCATCTTCTTTCAAATGAAATGCATTCCAAAATTCTTCTCGATTACAATGACTGGATATGCATGCAAGGTTCTATCTTCTTAGTATATATTTTTCAAATTTTATTATACACAAAATTATTTTGATATTTACATTCTACACTTATAGACCCAGTGGTAATTCGATCAATTTTGTTCAGAAATATTTATTTTTATTTGAATTAATAGAACAAATCAATTCGCTTCTCTATATGCTAATAATTATCAGTGAACCCGTATTGTTAAACGGTTTGCTAAAAACTCTATACTTTATCCCACAGATCCCAATTTCGTTCAGAGATATCTCTTTTTATCAAAGAAGAAACAAATCTTGGCTGTTACACTGCGTCATTATGTTTTATTTCTAGTTTCTTCTTGAATTTCGGTGTTGAGTTTGAAGCAGCTTCTTGAAAGAATGGAATTTTAATTTTCTAGGTCAATCTCCTTAGCGCAGTGGTGTGAAGCTGACTTCGTAAAATACTAAAAATTTGAGATTTGGGTTCAAATCCCGCTGAGTTAACTTATTTAGGTTTACTCGTAAAAAAGCATATAAACTAGAAAATTTTATCGACGAAAAAATTCCTGTAGAGCATTGTGTTTTGGTTTACATAAACTGCGAGATATTTCAATGGAATGTATTGAATAGAAGGGTTTGAGGGTGATGTTCAAACATGCATTGCTCCTCTTGTCTCCAATAACCAAAAGTAATTATAAACAGGATTGATTCCAGAATTTAGGATAGTGAATTAACTCTTAAAATTTGTAAATAAAAATTCAAGGAAAAAGGTTGAACCTTTATTATTAGAGTCTAGTTTTTGGATCATGTCAATTATACGATTTATCAAGTCTTATAATTGAAATATACATTTGTGTTTTTTTTAAACCCTATGCCAAACAGAAGTTCAAGAATGGAGAAACTTTTGGAAATTAGAAGGATACACCTAGAAAGTGTTAGGGCTCTTCTGAGAATACAGAATTTGATGAAGCCATTAATGACCAGTCCCCACTGCCATTTAAGTATGAAAAAATATTAAAGGCGGATGTGATCGATGGTACATGCTGAACTTACAATAATAGAAATGGCCAAAAGTTTTTAGCAACCCTGAACACAAGGACAGACTCGTTCTTTGCAGGCTTCAAGCTCTCTTTAGCAGACATATGGACTGTTGTTGTGATGTGGTCGGAAGATGAGCCTATCTGTAAGGTTACAAACAGATGTGGAATAATCCGATCTGTTGCAAAAAGTATATACGACAAGTTAAGAGGCGTTATTTTACTACACCTTATAAGCGATTCAACTCGTCTCATAGATCCAGGATAATATGCCAAGCAGACGAAATATCTGTTATGACATAAGATGAAAGCCCACAGAGGAAGATAACCTACGGTGCATGTTTGTGTATTTTGAATTGTGGACACCAGTTTCAAATCTGCCAAAAGTTATATGGTGGTTGTTCCCAATAAGTTTGCTGATATTTGCATGCGCAGGACTACAATGTAGACTGATTCGTATGCTGCGTATAGGCAGATTCAAGAGAATCTCAGTCTTATGCATGGAAGCGTCAATTATTCTGTTTATCTTGTAGACCCTGATACAGGAGCTCATACTCGGAATATTGAGTCCTATTTGACAAAGATCAACGAGGAAATAAAAGCAATGAAAGATGCCAACAGTCACAATTGCAGTCTTTATTTAACGAATTTGTTTGGAAAGACAACATGGGAAAATGAAACCTTTTGTCATTGATAGACCTTTCAAAGGTACAATAAACAATATTTTGTTTTCCATTATTTTATTTTTTCTTTATAAGTCGTATAATTTACATATCACTGTTGTAAGTCATATAATTAACATGATCCGTATTTTTTGTCCAATTTTTCTATTTTTTCTTTGCGCCAAAGGAGAGAGAATCTTCAAAAGAAACCCTTTGGGAAGTGTGAGGTTTTTACTCACTAAAAACTCTCCTTCATGACTACGGCTCTGATAGATCAATTTTTCCAGAATACTGCACAAATGAGATGGTAAATTAAAACTGAAATGCTATAAGTCCCCATGTTTGAATTTGAAAATGATATTTTAACCACATTCAAGAAAAGAAAAATTGATGACTACGACTACCCCCTTGCTATTGCACTTTCAAAATCACTCTATGAAAGTAAGGTATCTCAGTTATTATCGCCCGAGGAAATACAAGAAATTATAAATTCGAAAATTGAAATGCTGTAAAAATTTTTAGCAGAAAAAATAGCTAAAAAAAAGTCACAGTAATTAAAACAATTGTTAGTTCCTTATATATTCAAAGATATAATTGTTTCAAATCGTAAGTCAAGATTGGACACTAAATTTTTTTACAGGTTTTACCGAAACAGCTAGAATGAAAATTTTTCACTTAACTAACCAAAAATATATTCCTAGTAGATTTGTTGAAAGATATATAATAATGAACATATGAGTAGAAATTGGCGCTTTAAGTAAATACGTAGATGTAACAGTTGACGCTTTAAATAAATACATCTTTTGATGATGATTCTTCTTTTCCTAAGTCTCAGAGTAATATGTTTTAAGGTAGACATCTAAACTGTAATGTATATCATAGAATTGTTTTGAATGAAATTTCGAAGATTATCAATCAAAGAAATACTCCTTCAAACCTGACACTTTCATATATTCACTATCTTCAATAAATATGAAAAATCTTTAATTCATATTTTTCGCTAAATTAAATCGCCCGGAGATTCGAGCAAGGATGTCTTGCATTGTAAACTTCTTCTCTGCACCAGCTATAGCAGTGTTTTTAAAATACATAAAATTTTTGTCCATGCCAGTTGTGAACAATGTGAAATATTCGAAAACAGAAATAATCAACAAGATCTTAAAAAGAGACAACCAATTTTTACTGGATGTTTTAAAGAGCAAAAGAATAAGAATTCCCAAATCAGTTCTTTTTGGGATTGACTACGATCCTGAAGAATGTAGAAAGATTATTCATTCAAATAATTTTACAGGATTTTACAGTTATTTTCACAGTAAAGAAAATATTTTGAATATTAAAGAATTTGAAGACTGTTTACAAAATGAAAACCTCAGCAAATTGGAAGATTTGCTTATGAATTGCACATTTGACTCAAATATAATGAAATTTATTGAAGAACCAATTAAAATGACTAAGGAGAAAATAAGTGAAAAAATCAGTAAATTTAAAAATGATAAAGCCAAATTGATTTTCTTGTCAATTTCAAATCACAAATTTATCAATGAAAATTTAATTTTAGATATTTTAAGAAATCAGAAAGACAAAAGCATTTACGAGTTCTGTTTTATAAAATTTCAGAAAGAAACAATAAGAGACTTTATTTTCAGCAATATTTGTAATTTGAAATCTTGTTTTTCATTCCTAAAATCATTGAAGAGCAAATTACCTGATGATTTAATATGTGTTTGGTTTGAAAATGATTTTGAATTTAATGATTTACTAAATCATATCAAAGTCAAAAAGGAGAATGAAATCAAAGTGATTAACTCAGTAAAGAATAATTTTCGCAAAAATTTATTTTGTAAACTCATTGAGTATCCATATTATAAAAGATTGTTTTATAATAATATAATGGATGAAGAATACTGCAATTTAATAAGAAATTTCATAATAAGACCTGATATTGAATATTACTTTAGTAAAGCACCCCCGATAATAGAAGAAAGAAAGTTTTTGTTCTTTTATAAAATTTCTAGTTATGATTTATTTAAATTCAACGTTACTAATGCATCAGAATATTTTAAGAAAAGTGGCTTTAATTTTATATTCCATAGATTTATTATTATAAATATTTCAAAAATTATTGAGTTGACTTTGAAATATTTGCAAACCAATGAAGAATTTGAAGATTTAATTTATTTATTTTCTGAAACAGTTAAAAATATTGAAGATGAAAAAATTACCGATTTAATTTTCATGGAATTCAAGAATTACAAAATTCTTAAAAGCTTTATTTTATGCTTTAAAAATCCAAAGGATAAAATTATGCAAAATTTAGTTTCTAAAAATTATGAAATAAAAATTGAAGATGCATTGAATTACATTGGAATTGGATACGACGATGAGCTTCTTTGTTATTTTGATTTTTATTTCAGAACTGCAGGAAAGACACTGAATTGTTTGGAGTTTTTTAAGAAAGCTAACAAATGGAACAGTTATTTCTTTATTAAGATTTTTAGAGATTTTATAAACACAAAGAAAGATTCTTCTGTTGCTGTGGAATTTTTAAATTTCCTTGAAACTTTGAATATTTCAAAATACAATGAAGCCAGAATCAAAGATATTTCTAATGATTTAGTGAAGATATTTGACAGCATCTGTGAAATTTCAAGCACAGAGTTATTTTATGCATTGCCCATGGAATTCAGATTTATTTATTTAAATAAGCATCCAAAATTAATTCAAAGCTATCTCAACAGTGTGGATCCAAAGGAGTGTACATTGGTAGAAGCCAGACTGATTCATCAGACCTTAGAAATTTTAAAAGACAACAATTGTGATTCTAAGGAGCCAGAGATGAATTTTGAAATCAAGAGTGATTGCAACAATTACTACAGAACAGCCTTGATGAGTGAATTTCAAGTGGATGAAGACAATTTGATTGACTCACTCTACGATATTTCATTAATCAGAGAAAATGACTTTAAAATTTTATTTGTTAAATATTTTGACTCGATTTTAGAAATAATCTTGAAAAAATACAAAAAAGAACATTTTGATTTTCAAATTCAACCGGAAAATTTAAATCAAGAAATTTCATTCAAATTTAAAGATTTGGAAAGCATTCTTTTTATGAAATGTTTTAATAAGAGCGAAAAAAGAGAAATAAAAAAGGAATTCAGTTTAATGAAATCTGGATTCAATAACAAATTTAATACTTATATATTATTTGACAAGATAAGCAACATATTTTCTGGTAAAATAAACTGTGATCATGCTACTTTAGCCTTTTCCAGAATAATAATGTTGTATTTCATACACCCCTCCCTTCTAATACAGGATCATGTTCTGAAATATATTAATACTGTCATTCCTTTGGTATCCAATACAAATTATTTGGTTTGTAAGCTGGCCAAACAATCCATAAATAATATTGAATTTGAAACTGCTGAAATCCAATTAATTCTACCCGACATCTTGTCTGCCCTGACTGATAATTCGAAGAAAGAAAACTTCGAGTTTTTCTTGGAGAAGTTCAAAAATATATTCTTTAACAATTACTTATGCTTCAATTCCTTGAACTTTGTATTGCAGCTTCTTTTTAAATATTTATATATTTCTCCTAAGGATTCCTTTTATATTTTAAGAAGCATTTCTAATCTAATAAAAGAAAGAGATATCATTGCTATTTCCTCTTTGATATTTACAAGTCTATGCAACTTTGTTATTAACAGTAATTTCTACAATAAAGAAGCATTGGAAATTTGTAGCCAATATTGCTTGTATACACAATTTGAAGACTTTGAATGCTTAATGCAAAATTTGAAGAGTGAAAGAATCTGCGATTTCGTAGTCGGGCTACTGAAAGTAAAGGGTGATTCTTTGTTGACTAATAAAATATTGGTAAAGAGCATTGAAAATCAAGGAGGAATGGATTTCCACAATTCTCGTGCCTCTTTCTTTGCTTCATTTTCTGAATTGAATGAGTTCGAATCCTACTTACCAAACTTTTTGGATCAAATCAAATGCTATTTCAAAAGCGACAAGGTAGAAACCAGGAATTTCGGTGCTAGAGCACTGAAAAACTCATTGAAGTTTGAAAAGTACGCTGAATGCATAACTAACTTCCTGATTTGTTGTCTGATTGTCAAGGATGTCCAGGTCAGGCTTGCTGCTCTGGACATCCTTGACAATAACCCCGTGGCGCTGCCAGTTATTTTTATCATTAGACATGATTCCCATTCCTTGGTTAGAAAAAAGGCCTTGGATGTCTGGAAGAGAATGATTTCCAATACAAACAAGATTTTAAAGACCATCTACAAAGATGTTTTGTCTTATGTTAATTACGAATCTAATAATATCAACTTCAAGGCCTGTTTACAGGATTGTCTTATCGAAATGGCAACAAAATATTGTGTCTTCTTAGAATTATTTATTAAAGATTCGTCTGAAATCTCAATTATTCAATTTATTCTGATCCACTCCCTCAAAATTGGTAAATTGGTTGATTCCGCTTTTACTTTCCTGAATTCTCATTTCTCTTCAGAAATATTTATTCTTTTGTATAACAAATGCCATTCCAGTTTCACTATTGACTATCTCACTGGCTTTTCGAATAAAAACTGATAGAAAGATATGAATCATCTTGAAGATTAAGACAATGAAGATAGGCCTCTGTCATGCCCTCGTAAGAGGAAGACAAGCTGCTTACCAAAAAGCTCAGGTACGAGTAATCCGTCTTCGGCATGTGTTATGCAAAGTCTAGATGTAAACCTTTTTTAGTATTATCACTTTGACTATGAAAAGAGATAATTATTAATAAATTTCTTTCATTTCTAAATATCAAGAGATTTATAACAGAATATATATAAAAGACTTTTTTGACCTTTTTTTCATTTTCCCCTTTACTGGTGCAGCTTATCGCTGTGTGAGGAATTATAAGGGAATTCTAGGTAATATAACACTCTCTATGAATTTCTCTCAACGCATTTAATCGGGTAGTCATCACTAAGCCATGAATCTGATAGTACAAAGGATTTCTAGTAGACATCTCCTGAATAAGATTTACATTTTAATAAAAGTATAGAATTGTTGAAAAGTATTTTATTGAATAAATAATAATTTTTAATATCCACCTTATTTATTTGAGTCAAAGATAAAGAATGAACCTGAAATAACAGAAACATTAGAGTTATTGAAGTTTGAATCTAAAATAGATAGAAAAGTTGGCAGCAAATACTTTTCTGCCAAGGTAAATTAATAAGGAGAAGAAGATTAATAAATAGGTTGTAATGATGTAAGAATTCACCGAGAAACCGAATGTCTCTAAGCCAGATGATATGAGGCCATGGAATAATTTATCTGGTTGGGCCGAAAATGGTGTAGTTTTAAGGTAAAGGGATTCGTAGAAATACAAAGGATTTACGATAGCAATAAATATCTTCACAATATAAATAATAAAAGGATTTTTCGGTTCAAAACCAGTTATCGATAAGAAGAAAAGTGATGTAAGGGATGATAATGTCGACAGAATGAAATAGATGATAAATGCAGGAATATGTGCAAAATAAATGATTTTAACAATAAGGTTTGTTATAAAAAAGACTAGTATGTCTGAAAGAATAAATTGGATTATAAGAAAGGGAACGAAAACCGACGATCTCGAATCAAATATTTTTAAGAAACTCGTTGCTATAAGAAGAAAGATTGTCGTTATTGCACGGAAAATTATGTTGACAGTAAAAAAAGCAGCGTAAAGGGTGTCCACACTATAAATTGATGAGAATATTTGATTCTTAAAAAGAGCAATATCAGGATTAGAATGAAAATTAGAAACAAAATTGAAATCCAAATAAGGAAACCCAATTGGAGCTGAAAAACTACTAAAATTGGTTAGCATAATGAAGTGTGCAACGATTGGTATTGGTGAAAGTGAGTTGAATGCTATCATCTCTTGTTCAAATTTGAATTTAGACACATATATAAAGAATAACAATGACAAAGTTGTGCCAAAAATATGTTTGTATTAATACTTACAAATTCTGTATACCAATATGCGCATGGATCTGAGATTGCACCATTCAAAATCCATTAAACTCGATGGAAGGACTCGATTCTTACCCTTAGCTGCTTCATAAGTAGAATCTAATTCATTCATGTAATGCATCATATATGGTCTTAGCTCTTCAACAGATTCAAAGGATGATTTGCTTGAAAATATCTCAAACATGAACTCGCTTGTCGTGAATTTATCAACTACTTTTAAATTTTTACTTTCTAAGAATTTTTCCAGGAAAATAACTGGACCTGAATATATAGAATGACCCTCATAAAGAAATAAAAAATTGTTAATTTCAGAAAATATCAAAGGGGACGGTTGATGAACTGTCAAAATGATTGTTATATTAAATTCTCTGGCAATCTCCTTCATAAATGCAACAAATTTAAAGGCAAGTCGTGAATCCAAATCACTCATAGGCTCGTCGAGTAAAAGCATTTTCTTATTCTGAAGTAGACTAACTGCAATGAAAACTCTCTTTCTTTCGCCCCCTGACAAAGACTTTATTTGGGTATTCCAATTCTTTTCAACCTCGAGATTCTTAATTATAGAATTGTATTTTTCGGCATCTATCAGATTTGACATTACAGTAAATTCGTTAATGAATTGGCCAACTGTTCTGTCTTCAACAACTATTTGGTCTTGCTCGACATAACCAACGGTTTTTAGCCACTGAACAGGCTCTCTTGCCTTTCCTTCGTATAGCACAGTTCCTGAAGTCAAAGACGTTTCACTGCATTTTCCGTATAAAAGATTCAGTAAAGAGGTTTTTCCTCCACCGTTTGGTCCCATTATGCAATTGATCTTTCCTGGCTCAAAAGTTGTTGTAATGTTTTTAAGAATAGATTTCGTTTTAGCAATTTCATTTTCTAGTTTAATTTCTAACGACAAATTCTTGATTTCTAACATGGGCTGTCTGTGATTTTTATATTTATACTATTTATCAAAATTGAGTTGGAAAGTATAAATAAAATTTTCATTCTAACTGACTTCTTTCAAGATAGCACTAAAAGCATGGCAGTTTAATTTATGATTCAAACTTTATATTTGAATCTTGATGTTCTGATGAAGGTATTTCCCTTGTAATTGAAAGCTGATTTAAATAATACTTCATTTCTTTTTTTGAGTGGTTTGTTTAACGGAATATTTATTTGATCAAAAAGTTTGAAATTGAAATTTTATAATCAAAATACTATAATATTCTTTAAGACAGCGGGGCATTGGAGAGACGACAACCATGTGAGTCTTGAGTAGTTAATGCACAGATCATCGGGTGTAGACAAGAGACTTGACACGGAATCAATCAAAGAGCAACTATTGGATTACCCATTAAATATATTCTTTTATAATATTCTTTATTATTTATCTTTATTATGACCGTATACAGGAATGTATCCAAGTAAATGCATTTGGCATTTATAAGTCAAGCAATATTTGTAAGTGTTTCTTTTTTTGATCTTTAGCGAAGATTAACTGAAAATAGCTAAAATAAAAATTTTTATTCTTTCCAGAATTCTATTTAAAAAAATGATAAATTAAGTTTCATTTTATTTCTTTAGCTGAAAGTTATCAGTGAAATCTCATTGTCAAACGGGTTGCTGAAAACTTCATCTAGGATGCAGCAAACCTGGGTAACTTATAAAATGCGAAATTGTACTATTTAAATTCGTTCCTACCCCACTTATGAATGCACTGGCTTCTATAATCAGGAACAATATATATTTTTATGTCAATACCCTCCTAAAGGTCTGTACCTGTCTTTCAATGAAATAATACAACATCGTTAATAAAAGAAGCAAGAAAATAGATATTTAAAAAAAAAAACAAAAGAACTAGAAGCGCCTGTGCCTCAATAGGAGGAAAATTTAAACCTCCTACGGAGGTCCTGGGCACTTGGAACAAATCCTAAGCCCACTCTTTCGAGCTTCGGGCAAGCCCTTTTTATCCATGCCGCTCCACACGCATGTAATCATCCGGCCCCACCTCCTCTTTTTTCGGGTTTTTCTTTTTATGAGTCTGCTGTAACGTGACGTTCTGATATAAACTGTTATTAGTTTCACACACATAAGTGTGTTATTTATCCGGGCAGCCACTAAAAGGCTACAGTCATCCGTCTTACGACAGATTCTGCCCAGGAAAATAGATATTTAATGAAGAAGTTTTCCAAACTACGCGATTCAGATTGGGTTGTGGGATATACAAATTGTAAGTCTCAATATCTAGATATAGAGATTTTATTAAGCATCCGATATTTTGAGCCGAACGGGAAAAAAAGCCTATGAAGTGTCATAAATACTCGAGCACGAGCGTTACATATATATATCTCTTTAGTAATGTCTTTTGGGTTTTATTACAGATCTTTGATCTCTGCAATCAACTGTCTTCCTTACTTTTGTCTCTGATAAGAATTTTCTAGGATTTAGAAAAAAATAATCACAAGATTAAGCAACGGTAAGCTGGGCAGAATCTGTCGTGAGACGGATGACTATAGCCTTTTCATAGTTGCCCGGATAAGTAATACACTCATGTGTGTGAAACTAATGACAGTTTATATCAGAAATTCACGTCACAGCAGAGTCATAAAGAAAAAACCCCGAAAAAAGGGGAGGTGGGGCCGGATGATGATCAAAATGATCAACAATTGGAAGCAGCATGTATAAAAAAGGGCTTGCTCAAAAGAGTGGGCTTAGGATTTATTCCAAGTACCCAGAACCTCAGTAGGAAGTTTAGAATTTCCTCCTATAGAGGCACAGGCGCTTCTAGTTGAATAAATTTCGTTTTTTTTTTTTACTTTTGTCTTTGATAAGAATTTTCTAGGATTTAGAAAAAAATAATCACAAGATTAAGCAACAGTAAGAAGAATTTATTTAATTGGCAATATATTTGTCAAGACGAGAGATTG
>JAWNLH010001249.1:0-11005 GCA_035042485.1 Drosophila cyrtoloma | reverse complement strand
GCACAGCGCGGCGTTCATCACACAAGACGAGAGCCTAGGCTTCCTAGGGTCCATATCAGATTGTGGATTTTACATCGCCCGTAATCTGCAAAATAAAGAGTATAACGGGCAGGCGGATAAGGACAGCACACGTGAGTGACCCGAACTCGCACAGCGACCGGAAGGATACGGGTGAGCCTAACACACGCATACCTTAAAGCTAACAAAAAATACAATATAAAAATAATATAATGCTTACATAAATCACGTTTTATTCAATATAAAAAGAGAGGGAAAATAAATGTGGTTCTACATAACACATTTATAAAGTAAATAAAACTCAAAAAGGTAAGGTATTCAAAAAAATTAATAAAAACCCAAAAAGGAAGGGTATACATAGAAGTAAATAAAACTCAAGAGGAAAGGGTATACGAAAAGTCACATAAGTTAATAGCCCCAAAAAAAAGGGAAGGGTATATATAAAAAACAATGTATATATATGGAATAAAAACAAAAATCGAAGGCGGCCCTGAACAAGGCGAAACGAGATAAAAATTACGCTGATCAGCTCCACAGCGAGAGCAGGAGAGAAAAAATGCAAAAAGAGCGCATGACCATGACCTAAAATCGACCGCAAATGTAAAAGCTAAAGATCAACGGCCACCAAAACACTTTTCTCAGCCACACACTTGAGCATTAAAAGTGCAGCAACAAAATTTGAGCGAGTGCACATGCACGTGCAGTGAAAAAGTTCAACCCACAACAACTCTTATCAGCCGAGCGCTTTCGCACAAAAGGGCAACAGCAAATTTTTGCACATGCGCCATTGGTTAGTCCCCCACACGAGTGCAGAGGCGTGTACACAAAGCGCACCGTTTGTTACTCACTGATACTAGTGCATATGTGAGAGCATACAAAACGAAAAGGGCAACAACAACATATGCAGGTGCAGACATGCACAAAATAAAAAGAGAGCAAGTGAAAAGCGCAACAAAAACCATCAATATGTGGCAAGGGATATGCATCAGGTCTAGTCACTTTTTTAATTGCTTTGGAATTTAGATATGGTCTCTATTTTTCTCCTTTCTTGACTAACACAGAATTAATACTTCAGGGGCTTGACGACTCTTCTTTGACGTCCAGAGCGAGCGGAGAATGTGCTGCGTTAGCAGCGCTCTCATTGTGCAGCGCTCTCTTTGTGCAGCGCTCTCTTTGTGCAGCGCTCTCTTTGTGCAGCGCTCTCTTTGTGCAGCGCGCTCTCTCTCTCTCTCTCTCTCTCCCTCTCTGTCTCGACAAAGGGTGTTCGCTGGTCGGTCGGCTGCTGTAACTAATCGGTTGTTTCGCATAGCTTTAGCTTATCGATCGTCTATAGTTATTCTCGTTGTGAGAAGATTTAGCGGTGGCTTCAACCCTTCATTTTCGGTAATCGATCGATTTAGCAATTGGCTTCAAACCTTTAATAAGCAAAGTGTTGATAGAAGGTTTAGCAAGTCGCTTCAAACCTTTAATCAGCAAAGTATTGATAGAAGGTTTAGCAAGTGGCTTCAAACCTTTAATAAGCAAAGTGTTGATAGAAGAGACTAACCGTTTGGCTACTAGTCTAAATACATTCAGTAAAGATTATAACGTGGAAATAACTTCGTGTTATTAATTGGAAAATAAAGCTATCAAAAAGTTGATAGCGCAAACATTTGGTGATCCCGACGTGATCGTGTATCGTTAAGTAATTTTCCAATTAGCGTGTCTCATATCCAAGCCGGTGATAAATCGAGCGGGTGGTAAACAGCTCAGAATACCATCAATATGTGGCAAGGGATATGCATCATGTCTAGTCACTTTTTTAATTGCTTTGGAATTTAGATATGGTCTCTATTTTTCTCCTTTCTTAACTAACACAGAATTACTACTTCAGGGACTTGTCGACTCTTCTTTGACGTCCAGAGCGAGCGGAGAATATGCTTCGGTAAACATTATTTTCTCAATGTCTGGCGATACCGGTCAATGTCGTAGTTTTACAGGAATAGCGGATCCAACATGTATTGCATGAGTTGCAAAATCCGTTTGACCAAACCCCTCAGTACTGAATGATGGAAACATACTTATTACTTTGTCCAGATGTTTTTTTCTTCTGCCGATAGGGAATACATTTTTGGTCTTCGGTGAGATTCGAAGTGCCAACATCGAATTCAGATCTTTCTGCAGGGAGAGTGATGTTATATAAAAGTCTAAGTTTCTCCCAGAAGTCTATACCGAGATACACATATTTTTCCAGTTCAGATATGATAAATAATTCAAGGTCAGCAGCGTAGTCTCGACAGCTTATATTCCGTTTAAGCTTAGCTAGCAAAGCAATCGGAGTCCAGCAAAGCAATCGGAGTCCAGCACTCGTCCAAAATCGGAAGGGAAGAATCCCAAACACATACCGGAGGCAGGGGCTTCAAAGCCTGGCTAAAGCGCAATCCCGACAAAAGAGGTTAGAGAACCGTCTTGCCTAGCCAGTGGTAGTGGGGCCGGCAAGGACCCTGCCACCCCTGCAGGAGCGAGTATGCATTGCCATTCACCAGAGCCCAGGCCCGTTGTTTTACGTACGCAGAGCGCAGGAATGCAGCTAGCATTCTGAAGCGGCAGAACGAGAATACAGTAGCCAACCCATTAGCCGAATGGCTAAACAAGGTGGCATGGACGAAAAAAGTGCTTCCGCTCAGTGGAGATTTACAAGGCTGCTGTAGCGGGCATAGGCGAGGTCTACCCCGGAACCAAGCTGGTCGCTGTCGACTGGTGCGAAGTCCCGAGTAGACACTGAAGGACCGGAGCAGTTGCTCACGATGTTGCAGAAATGCAATCCGTCACTACCCATCCATGACTGGAGGGTGGTGAACATTGAGGCCACCCAAGTGAAGAAGAATCAAGCGGTGGTGAATTTCAACAAAGAATCAGTCGCACCGATTGAGGCCGCCGACGGTGAGCTGAATTTTGGCTTCAGCTCTGTCACCGTCAAGGAGTACATGTCGGATGCGACGGCCGGAGCGGACGCTGCCGACAAAACAGTTGAGCAGGATCTCTCACCGGAGATCGAGACACCCGACGGGGCCTAGAGGCCATGTGTCGCGGGTTAGACGAGGACGAGTTTTCGCTATCGGATGAGCATGATAGCAATTTAACGGTGGTGGGGGCTAAATCTTTAGATGTCAATGCGACTTCTACAGATAAACCTCCATCACTGTAAAGCAGCATCCGCTGCCCTTCTGCTCTGCCTAGCTGAGGGCGGAGTAGATGAAGTCCTAATCCAGGAGCTTTCGGTTTGCGGGTGAGGCAGCGACAAAAACAAGCTCATTGTGGCTCCATCCAAAGGTAAAATACGAACCTACATTCTTGCGAAAAAACATCTTAGTATTTTTCTGCTCCAGAATTTTAGCAACAGCGACAACACAGCAGTAAGCCTGGAGTGCCAGCCAGTTCCGATATGGCTAGAAGACCTGAATGGCAGAGAGTTATGCTCATTTCATGTGAAAGACAAATGGTAATTCATATGAACACATTTCGTCAGCTTTTATCTTCGTCTAACAGACTTAGATTTAACATGTGTTGTAGTGGTGTACCTATATGAACATTAATATAACAAACAAAAAAAAATGAGAACAATTCGCACTGGTAACGTTTTTTGGGAAGTGACTGTATCAACGATCAGCCTGTAAGCACACATGTAAACAGCTGATCGATAATGATGCGTTGGCCGAACCATTCACAGCCCTTTGTGATCTAATTAGCAACTCTAATCAGTGACCTAATTAGCAACTCTGACTCAGAGCATCTGTGCGTAGCGACGCCCACACGGTTGGTTCCGGCCAATGCATTTCCTTCCTGCAAATGACGACATGTGCAACAATGTGCTTATTGAAAAAGAACTTGGCGGCATCGTCGTATTAATGCTCGATTTATTGAAATTAATTGAAAAAAGCCGATACTGAAAACGGTGAAAAGTATTGGATAAAATTTGTGTAAATATATTATATAAACCCGGCACAGCATATTATTTAAAAGATTTTTTGGTGTATAGGCGTTTTCCCGAAACGTGGCGGCTGCCATAAGCAAATTGTGCCAGGGCGGCTAGACAAATGATTCAAATTGTGATCACTCACAGTGTGCCAGTGCCCCTTCTGTAATTGAAGCTGCACAGTTGGCCAGTTCGAGCGTTAACAATTAACTTCCTGTTAATCTGTTGGGTGTGCAATACGGGGAATACATCAGTACAGTGCTCACGTGCAGCGGTACCGGCCCTTTAAAGGCGGGTCAGCGCCAAAGTCTCGGACGCAAATCTAACATCTGATTGGCATAAAGTGCACCAACTGGTGCAAGTATCGGATCATATGTGAGCGGCGGTTGACCGAATCATCCTGAACGAAGAGTGACCGCATTGCAAAACTTCGATTATTTAGGACTGAACTCTACAAGGCTACACAACTCTATGTTTAATTAATCTTTAGTTTTAATTAACATAGAATGAATTTGTGAGGAATTAACATTTAATTTTATAATACATTAACTAGACTTGGTATGGTATGTATATGTGACATCAGCTGTTATATTGTCTAATCCGTTTTCGAGTTCAAACAGCAACGTCATCCGTCTTCAGGCCTGTCGACTACGATGGAATACTAATACAGCTGTTTTGGTGCTGTAAGTACGGCGTAACCGCACTCAGAGATTGTGCGTTATAAAGCAAATAACCAACTAATAATGACCATATAACAGATGTGGCATACAAAGACTTATGTAAATACCTGCCTGACTTAGTTAATTCAAATTATATACATATATATATATATATATATATATATATATATATATATATATATATATATATATATATATATGTATAGCCAAGGGCCTTTGTATCATAAGTTTATTATTACATATTACTAGATCCAAATTGAAAAAAAAGAAAGTGAATGAATTATTAATAATTAAGTAATCCTCCCAAACATGAGCATTGAAAACTAGTAATTAAGTAAAACTCCTAAAATTAATGTTAAAAATAATGGAACTGAAATCATTATTATGAAGTATATAAGAAATTAATTACGGATTAAAATAGTTTAATGGGTTCCTGATATAAATATGGTTTTGCATATTTTATAGGGTAAAGGCACCGAATATTAGTCTTTACAGGTTGGGCCGGTAAAAGATGAAGAACATCAACATCTCTGTTCTTCGATCTAAATGTATCATTAGTGGATTCTGTTACCTATTCTGTCTGGTTGTTTTATTCCGTTCCTTTAGCACGCTGTCTACTATTTTTTAGTTATGTGACACGGCAGCTTACTAGGTAGCAAAAGCACCCACGCCATTTTCCCTAAGCAAAGTCGACTCTGTAGGCAGAGTACGCATCCAGTTTGCTGCATACTTCAACGTGTTCGTTACAACATATAGGTATATTCATGGATGTGCGTGCATTAAATGTTATATGCGCCCCTCACAGTGGCTGTCTATTAGACCGAAATCCGGCCGTGATGCAGTTGCGGCGAATTTGCTCTCTCTTTCTAGCGCAGGTGTTCAGCCATTTCAGTATTGACAATATTGTTGTCCATACTCACACTGACGGCAGACAATGGTTGGGGCCAGCAAAAGGGCAGTGGAAAAATACTAAAAAGATCACGCCAACAAAAAGATCACGCTACCTTTATACAGTCCCGACAAAAGGTGGCCAACCAAGGCCTATAAAAGGAGCGCCGCAGCCAAGGCGGGGGCTGTGCGAATATATAAGTGAGTCTGCGCGAACCTATAAGCGATTGAGTGCGAATCGATCTGTGGAAAAAGTGACTGTGAGTCGGTCGCAATCATGTATCGAAGGACTCGAATAGAACACAAGGATCAGCTCAAGGATCATAGGACATCGAGGTCCTGAAATTACGTGAGAAAGGCATATCCTTGCCACGCTCGAATTGTGGCAACAGGCGATATCCGTGAAGAGCCAAGTGAAGCAGGCGAGGCTTGGCCTGTGATTAGCCAGAGAGTGAGACACGCGAATCCTGACTCGCAGGAGTACTAGGGGCAATCCTTGGGGAACAAGGAAACCGCTAGTCCTAGTGAGCATCAGGAGTGCTCTGTGGAATCTCTGGCGGGTAGGCTGAGATCCTGAACTTGCGTAGCTGGCGGGTGGAGTGCCTGGGGAAGATTCTTGCACACAGAAGCTCGAATCAAACCTGACCAAGGATGGATTGCGAAACGCCACTGAACGAGTACCAATTAAGTGATCAGAAACTGACATTGGAAAGTGTAATTTCCAACAATATAAGTGCGATAAACAAAATCAAGTTTTATGTATATGAATATATATACCCTGTGTTTTTAGTTGTCGCAAACGTAATATAAATTGTTGCTTCAGCCCTCATCTCGACTGAGTTTTAGCTTAGCTGAAATATAACCAAAATAAATGGTTCGTTACAGCAGCTACTTCATTATCAACAAAATCTTCAAAATCAGCATCGCCGGCAGCAGCAGCAGCAACAACTTTTGCCGCTTCATCAAGTTTCACCCCATATTCCTGAGCAACAGTGGCGTCACAAATTTCGCCAGATTCTTAGCATCCCGATCCACAACAGGAACACTCGCAGTAAAACCAACAGCAGCAACATAAACTGCACGAGCACTACAGCAACAACGTCAACAGCAACTAAGTCATCAACAGCAACACCAGCAGCCACAGCGCCAGCAAAATCAGCAGCCTCTACAGCAGCAATATCAGCTAGTATCACAGTCCCATCTGTACCATGAGCACTCCCAGCACCAGTTTAATAGTCCAATGTCAAAATTCGACAAGTTGACTGTCTCACTCACTTGGCCATGATGAGCATATTGAACGCTGCACTTCCCAATAGACGTGTGGAACGTTGGAGTAATTTGTTCATCGCCACCAAATAGACATAATGTTGGTCTGCGAGACAACTAATTAGCTGCAGCTGCCGGTCGATCAGCGAACGCACTTTATTGAGAGAGAGAGAGCGCTGCACAAATAGAGCGCTGTACAATGAGAGCGCTGCTAACGCCGGCTGCTGCAACTCAAACTGCATTTAACATAATGTGGATATGTAATTAAGACTAACAATAAGCTATTTATATTTAGCCACGCAGGGCTCCAAATTCAAGCATGTTAACAACTCATAATCAATTCAATTTCTTTGCTGCTGCTGCCAACATACACTTTGCAAAGACAAGAATTAAAACGGCAAAGCAATCAGAATGACGACTGATTTCGACAACGACTCCGTTTTTGCGTATTGTCTACAGTTTGACAGTATCGAATTGGATGACCTTTTCGAAATGGGCCTGGGGATGTCCGATGTAGCAGATGTGGTCGATTGGCTGCCCGCCATACAGGACGATATTACCAAATGGCAATTCAAGTAGCATTACCAATGCCGACGAGTTAACCAATGACATGGGCAT
Source organism: Drosophila cyrtoloma (assembly GCA_035042485.1). NCBI lineage: Eukaryota > Metazoa > Arthropoda > Insecta > Diptera > Drosophilidae > Drosophila > Drosophila cyrtoloma. The sequence continues at coordinate 3,580 of JAWNLH010001249.1, read as the reverse complement.
CAAACCCAAGATACGCAACATCGACCAAATGAGGTCCGCTTTCGCTAACCTTAACAGGAGCAACAACAACAATAATAATAACGGCATCAGCAGTAGCGCATTAAATTATCAGTATAGTGTGGATGAAGTGGATACGAATATGAAGCGTAATCCGCGTAGCGACAAGGAACGTCAACGTCGCATCGTACACAAGAATCTGTTCAAGGAACTGAAAATCCAGGTACGAAATATGGGGGTCACAGAGTGTACGAACAAGCTCAAAATATATCTAACCAGCAAGGAGCACAGCCTCAGCCTCAAACGTAAACAGCTGAATACCAAGCTCAATCAGCAGCATAACGTGCCCGCAGGCAACAATGCTTGCCAACAACACTTCCCTGCAAAAGCCACCGTTACTCGTCATCACATTGATGTCCCAGCCCATGCCTGACAGTAGAAAACAGTTAATTAATTAAAAATGAGTTAAAGAAAAATGAATTTAGATTTATTTCTCACTTGACTTATTACAATGGCCGGTAATCATGATTAAGATATATGTCAATGCCCAAACCTTCTGAAGCACTATATAAATGAAGTAAAAAGACATGTCGAGATCATTTTCAAGCCTAAGAAATTTTATTTCATAAAGGAAGAAAATTTGCAGATATATTAACTCGAATGGCCTAATTAATCCATTGAAAATAAAATTAGATTTATTCATCACTATGCTTATTATAGAGGACGGTCATCATGGTTTCGAAGGAATACAATTGTCCTTAGGAAACAAAATATTTAAATACACCCGGATAAATGAATTTAAGGAAATGACCAATAACATTTTTAAAATATTTCAGTTGCATTAACGCCAAAAAAAAAATGGTTGAAAAAAATCTCCAAAACTGAACCATCATTGAGTGTGCCTACTGGTAATAGCACCACATTGGTCCGCTAGGTATTGATGCTAGCTAAGATCTGTTCCATGAACTTCGCACATGGTCTCCATATAGACATTTTCTTGGTAAAGGGGAATATCCTGTATTGAGCTAGGGCCGGACTAAGGTGTACCGCGACCCTTGCCGATAGTCAGTAAATAATCCAGTCGCTCACGGAACATATCGGATACCTGGTGACCTCCGATATTAAGAAGCCTTACCTGCATAGTGCGGACCTCTGTCCAGGCGGACATATTTTCTCAGCAACTGGTGCGATTCTTATGGATCATCAAAATAAAAACAAATCATAAACAAATCGAAAGACCTCGGCACTCGGCAAAAGCCGGAAGAAGAAATCTCAAAATCCCATCAGCGCGGACAGTGGATTCAAAGCCTGGCCAATTCTATCCCCAGACCAAAGTGGTCAAAAAACCTGTTGGTCTAGTCAACGGCGCTAGTGTACTTGGTGGGGATCCTGCCACACTTACCTTCAAAGAAGGAAGCAGAGCACTTGTGCAGCTGATCTTCCGGTAGGAGGGTGTTCGAAGGGCGAACTGCCAACCACCAGTCCTTGGCGCGTAAATTCTCATATACTGAGCGGCGGAATTCAGCCAGAATCCTAAAGAGACAAGATGACAATGAAGGTGCCAATCCATAGACCGAATGGCTGAATAGTGTGGAGAATTGGCCAAGAGTGTACTGCCTAATTTTCGCAAAGAAAATTAGTGAGTTAGCTGCCCGCTGTTTTGAGATGATCATAAGATCCCGGAATACAGCCAGTGTAAAAAAATGCCGACTTGAGCGAAGTTTCCAGTAGACCTCGGACTCGAGCGGCTTGTGGTTATTATGTCGACAAGCCAGTCGTGCAGGATCCCTTTCCGAAGATCTACGGAACCGACGAAGAGCTGGAGCCGGGGTATACAACCGATGCGTCGACGTTTACACAAAAATTATTTGCGAACTTCAATATAAAATGTTTTGCACCCAAATGTGAGCAGATCTGCAAGTGCACTTATTTCTTATAGCCCCGAAGGTTACAAAAAAATGAATGCAGCGCGTGTTTTTATTCACATGCCCACACTGATCATAACTGACTGGCTACAAACACGTGCATAAACATACATACATATATAACGTAACGGAGCTCTGTATAATATACACAAAAACATATTTACACTAGCGTCGAATATCATGCCATCTCTTTCTCTTGCATTCGCTCATATGTTTATGCATTTCGAGAGTAGATTTTGACCATAGTAGTAGATTTGACTTGGGTGTTTCTTATCCGAACTTGATGAAGTTTGGGCTGATCAATAATACGCATATGCATATTATGTATTAATTTGAAGATTCTGTCTTTAAAATGGCATTTATTGCTATCGGAAATTGGAATGTATCGATATACTAGAAACGAGGTAGTTATCGATAAAATAAAGCAAACTTGACCTATATTGCAAATTTGAATTCTCTAGCTATTGTAGTCTATGGTCATGCAAACAGACGGACGGACGCGCAGACCGCCATAGCTATATCGACTCGTCTGTTGATCCTCATCAGGAATATATATAATTTATTTCGGAGATGCTTCCTTCTGCCTTCAGCCCGCCGACTTGTCCGTCAAGGAGTTGGCGGAGGTAACGCTCTGCCCCGAAGAGCTAGAGGCATCCACGGATGACAAGGACATACCCATGTCTACATAGAAGGTATGGGACGAGCTGCGGGAGGAGGCGGCAGCAGCTGACGTCAAAATGATGTGCAGTGATGACGGATTGAACTCCAGGCCCCTATTCGCCGTATCAGTTGGAACCCTTTAGTAGATGACAAAGGTCATCCATCGCACTAAGGCAGTCTCGGCTGTCCTAGCAAGGATGATTACCAATCAACACATTGGGCTAGCCCTTGTACAGGAGCCATGGTTGAACAATGGCATTGTAATCTGGGATCAAAGAGACACAGCACCCAGAGCATGTATTATTGTGAGGAAGAGTATTAACTTTATTATCCTCTTCAGAATTTCTGACTAGATATTGCGTTCCCATAGACGTACAGGCCAGTTGAAGCACATCCTCGATGGTAGCAGTGCCGGCATACTCCACAGGAGATAGAGATTGCCCACCACCAGAGATAGTGGGAATTGTGGAGTACTGCCGATGAAAAAAGCGACCAATGCGTACCACACTATATTGGACAGCAGTGACATCAGAGTGAGGGGTGAGTGCCACACAGATTTTATATGTAAATATAATGTAGAACTTGGCAGTGCCCGATCTACACCGACATTTGTAACTAAAATGACGGGCGAGGTGGGAGGTATTTCAATTACAATTGAATACGGATAGCAGTGTACCAAGCCGCAACCCCAGACACAAAAATTAGTAAAATTTTGAGTCGTCTTAGAGAGCTTAACTTTGCAAGTGGAATATCATGTATATCCAGAAATCCGCCTGAGGCTGTGATTGGCAAAAATTCCCCAACGGAACACTCCACGAGGGTGCCGATATGTAATAGCATAACAGTGGTCCGCAAAGTACAAATGCTAGCTAAGACTCGCGCTCTGAACTTCGGACATGGTCTGTCTCCATAATCATGTCCCTGGTAAAGGACCCCGTTCGAGGTAACGGGCTGGACTAAGATGTAATGCGACCCGATGCAATGGGTCACTGTCGACT
>JAWNLH010001244.1:0-11609 GCA_035042485.1 Drosophila cyrtoloma | reverse complement strand
GTGAAACTTGTTAAATAATTGATTCATCTTATTTCTTTAAACAATTTCGTTGGTCATTGTTTTATTCAATTTCGAAATGGATTTACTTTCTGTAATTGAATAATTGGTGATTTCATGACAGGTTTGAGATTTACGAGCTACTTTAGACAGATCTATACTGATTATACCGATTAGAACATGTTTTACTCGTTAATAAATTCAACTATAATGTTTTCTAGAAAAATATATTTCAATGGCAAGAATCGAAAATCTTCAAAGTGCTTTAAAAATTTTTATTTGAAAAATAGTTTCATGAATTTTATTTTTGATCGACTTTGAATTTGATGTTAAATACAATGGTAGTAACATTATCACGGATATCCTAGGCGTATTACAGTCTTTTTAATCATTAAAAATTCCAAACAATCAAAAATTTTAAATATAGTTTTTTTGGTATAAATAATGATTAAAATGTCAAAAATTATAATTCATGAAATAAATGGATAAGACAATCAGTTAAAAAAGCTCTTAAAAGTATATATTCTGATTGTAAAGAAAGACAAGGAAAGGATGATATTCATGAAGGAATAAAATTAAAAGGATAAATTTAATCATGATGCGCGCATTAATTCCAATTATATAAAATGTATCCTTAAAATAAATTATTCATTGTACAATCACCTAATTGATCACGAAGCTTGAATCATTTCTAACTTTATTTTAAAATCTTTTTTCGATCAAATTTTCCTTTGATATACACAAAGTTTAAAATTTTGAGAAAGTTTAATCAAATCAAGAATTTAAATAAAGAATTGCTTTTCTAAACTAAGGAAAGATCATGAAACTTTATTCCTGATACACCCTAAAAAATATTTTGCGTAGTATATCCAAACTTGCTATTCGCTTATAAGTCTTTTTAGTCTTTCTTTTTAAAGAAATAATTTTTAAAATTAATTAAAATTTTCAACTGTTAGAAAATTGATCAAACAATAAATTCTCTTAGAGTTTTTTTTAATCATATAAAATCAATTTTAATTATAAAAAAGATCAATTACTGGTATTTTCACTATAAAGTTCTTTGATTATAATTTGTTCTTTGATTTGAGTATTCTGTATTTTATATCACTTCTTTTTTGAAGGATTCTCTCCTTATTTTTTATAATTAGTCTTTTTATTAGATTTTTCATTGGCAAAAATATACTTAAATAATTTTAATAAAATAACCGTATGACGGAAGAAAAGAATTATAGTCAAAACAAATTTTTATGTGACAAACTGAAAAATTTAGACGCATTGTTAGGATTAATAAAGCTGAAAAATACACATGAACCTAAAAGAAGAAGCGAAACCAACTCAATTAATCTAAGGATTCAAAAGAACTTATTCCAAAAAAATGTTTTAAGAGATATTTATAAATTAAGTAAATTTCCAACTAAAGAAACAAGAGAATCTTTAGCGTTGATCCTAGATCATAATGAAAGGGGAATACAAATATGGTTCCAGAATCAAAGACATAACGATATAACTTTATCTAATAAGGAAAAGAAAATTAAATACAAAAGAAGAAGTATTACAGACAAAGAGATATATGCCATTGTAGAGAAGCATCTAACTGGCAAGCTTAGACTGTTGTGGAACAATTATTTTTATAATAAATAACCTCGATATACAATAAATATTTTTATATTATTCTTTTATTTAATTAAATGATACAATAGAAGGTTACTTATATTCAAGGAGAAACTCCTTGTACTCGTTTCTTTTATCCTACTAACTAACCTTTAATAGCATATTTGAGAGCTTTAATGCTTGCTTTAATTCTGAAATTATTATTCAAATTTTAAGAAGATCTAGAAACTTGTAAGGTGAAAGTAATAGATTCATGATTGTTTTAAAGCAAGATTGATCATAATAGCAATAATTAGGTTGTATAATTAAAAGAAAATCAAAATTCTTGATAATTGATTTCATTAAGAGCAATAACAAAAATATACAGTTTATCATTAAAAATCATCTGTTTTAAAGACCTTAATCTTCTTTGATAGCTAATTACCAATCGGGCTATACAGTTAATAATGTGCCTCTTAATTATTTATCATTAGGTGGACAACCTTTGTGTCATTAAAAATACTCTTAAATTGACAAATAAAAATTACGAGGAAATCTATTTAATAAACTGGTTAAATTACTCACGGTTTTAAAATTCATTAATTAGTTTCAAATCATTGGAAGTTAATTCAAACCAATGAATCATAGAGAATGATGGGTTGTTCTAAATTATCTGAGGTCACGAATATCCGATCATTCATTCTTCGTGATTTTAATAATAATACACTTTTAACATTACAATTTCATTAAATAAATCCTTTAATTGATCTGTTTTTATTGTTTAATTATTTTAAATCAATAAATTTGAAAAGTATTTAAATTCTTTCAAAAATCTTTAAGAATAATAAAAATTTTGAAAGTTGATTTTTAATTTCTTAAGTTTTAAATGCTATATAATAAAATCGGATTAGAAGGTTAAAAACTTCACTGGTATTTTCAAATAAAGATTACGATGTAACAATTAATTAGCCTCTATATAGAAATCCCATTTTAGGCGAGCCATTATATGATTCAAAGATTGTTAGCATGAAAAATTTATTCTCTTAGACCTGATAGCACTAAGTAAATGTATGTCTTTGAGAAAAAGTCAAAAATTTTTAATTTAGAGAAAGTAAAAAAAGTACAATTTTAAAGGCTAGGAACTATTTCAAGAAATAAAATAATACTTTCTTTATCGTCAGCACCTAACTAATTTTAGTATTGGATGCTTTTAGAGGTTAGAAATTTATTGTCAAAAATTGCTTCTTTTTAAAGCTAACTGGAAATTAATAAAATCAAGGGAATAAATAAATTACATTTCTTATCACGTTAAAAGCTTTTATTATATCATCTGATACCTTGATAAAGCATTGATTAAATAAATTTCATGTTTACTAGAACTAATTTGCTATTCTATGGAACTACCATATTTTATTTTAAATTATTATATATCTTTGCTTAGGAATTTTTGAAACCGATAGAAAACCATTAAACCTAGAAAAATCTAATAGCTACTTAGAGAAAACCATCAATTATTTAAAGTAAATCATAAATTACTTAGAGAAATCATAAATTACTTAAAGAAAACATAAATTACTTAAAGAAACCCATTAATTATTTAGAGAAACAATTAATCACTTAGTTTTAAGAAGAATCTGCTAGAATTTCATGATAGCCTTATCTTCAAACAGATTAAATTAACCATGGAAGTAATAATAATATTTTATCAAATATTTTTTTTATTTTAACATTTGGTTCTTGTATTAAATTTTGAGCTTCTTTGATTTTGAGCGGTGTTTTTTCTTTAAAATATTTTATTCTAGGTTTCAACTGTATATATTAAATATTCAATTCTTTTTTTTTGAAATTAATGATTATTGATTACCTTAAGATATTTATTTATTTAATCTATATAGGAATTGAGCCTAAAGTCGAAGCGTACATCCAGTCTATTGTACTCAAGAAAACTCTGGAGTCTGTTTCATTTGAAAGACGACGGAGCATCGAGGAGGCGGACAACCATGTGAGTCTTGAGCAGTTAGTGCTTAGATCATCAGGCGTAGACAAGAGACATGACACGGAATCAATCAAAGAGTAATTGATAATCTTTAGATTACCCATTAAATAAATTCTTTATTTAATCTATTAAAAATCATCTGTACAAATGTCATAAAATGTTTTTAAGATAAATGAGATCAATTGATAGATTGTAATTCTATAATCTGAACTTATACTCATGAATATCAACGATTTCCCTGGATAATTTCATTTAAATAAAATTTAACCTCTTAAAATTTAAGATGCATATTAAAACTGAAAACCATGTTCGCTGCATTGGCCTGTGTCAATTTGACATTTTTGAATGAAAGATTTTTTGGATTCAACAAATTTTTTATCAAAACTATTAATTAAAAACATGTCAATTTAATAAATTTGTTCTTTGAAAGGCTATCATATTTATATATTTTGAAAATAATATTGTCATTTTCTGACTTATTTTAAATCTATCCCATTTTATGATTTTTATTTTATTTCTATTCCGTTAGAAATACAATAGTCATTTTTATTGACTTCAAAAAAAGCATTTAAATTTTTCATTAAATTTAACGAGATTTTATTATGTTCTGAATTTCAAAAAATTCAACACAAGCGGATAATTCAACTGGGAGCAAATTGTTTTGTGATAATAAAAACAAATGGCTTACTTCTGGTTATGTTGCTAGATCAAATTGTGTTATTTTAAATATTTTCTAATATATGTATGTATTATCTTAATAGAATTCACTGTATATCAAATCGAAGTTGGTCTTGCTCTATTTCATCCTCAGGCAACTTATTAATGGTAAGTATCTGATTAGTTTCGAGACAGAAGTATGATTAATTGTTTTACATTTTTAAAAATTGTTTACAGGACATGCTTTTAAATATATTACCTCACATATTTGAAAAGTAAGCATAAATATACTTGCACTTCTTACAATCCTAGAATGCTCTTTTGAACATTGGCTAGAACTTTCAGTTCTTAAAATTATTTTTGTATTAAAAATTTATTTAATAACTAAAACCTTCTCTTTGTAAAATACTTACAATACAGAATATTAAAACATTATAGTTTAGTACACTTAAATGATAGAACATCTGCATTTTATTACTGCTGTGAGATTATCAAGTATTTAATCTATATCAATATATCTTTAACTTTGTATCATTAATTATCTCAAGAAATTTCCTCGGGTTTTGTGGCTTTACTTGACTGCTTCAAAAGAAAAACGTTGAAGGAATCTCTAGTTATTAAAAATCACATCTGTAATGGAAACTTTAAAACTGCTAAATTTAAAACATTGAAATAAATCCAAATCGAGAAGAAATTTATTTGATTATTTATTTTAGTTTCAGAGTATTTTAAAAATTTTAGTTAATTTAAAATTCTATAATTAATTTGGATAAAAAAAACGACATTTATTTTCACTAATTAGCAAAAAAACTACTTGGGTGGAGAAAATTTCAACCAGACAAGATCGGAAAAACACTCAAGAATGATTCTAAGCTTGGCTAAAGCCAAGCAAAAAACCCCTGGTGCTCTTTTTTAGCTGGGAGTAGTAAATATATGTTTTATATCCAAAATTGAATGGGTTTATATCCTTATACAAACACTTTCTTGAATCATCCGCTACATTTCATACACGAGCTCTATGTCGGAAATAACCGAACATTGCATTTCTATCTCCCAAGTAGTTACTGTAGACTTCTATTGCAAACAACTATAGTATGCTGGTCTTACATATTTACTAAATATATAAAAAATTAAAACGGGTTAAGAAAGAGCATACAGACAGACTCTTAATAGAAATACAAATTTTACACCAATAAGTGCATTCTTGACTGTATGCCACTATGAAAAATCTTTATTGCTCTGTTGAATACCATCTCGAACAACATTTGATCATATTAAGAGAGTGAGAATACCGAATAATATTACATAAGCAAAACTGAATGAATTAATTTTGATAATTAAAAATAATAGGAAAAAAGGTCTTTTAATAATATCAATGTAAAGCTGATTTGATTTTCCAAGTTAAACTAATAAATTAGGATATATTCTATTGAAATGATGGGAATTACAATTATGCCCCTTGGCGCCGTAAATTGAATCTACTTGATTTAGTCATAGCTTATTAAATCGGAGAATTTTCAACTTTTACTCTAACTAATCATGTTTCGAAAAAATAACTCAAAAATTTTATTTTATCTAAATATTATAACCAAATAATTATTAAAAAAACAAAATTTTATTCAACAAGAAGTGTATGTATCTTTCGGGTGCATTTTTTATTCTAATCCCATAGTCTTTCTCGCTGTTTTTACACTTGCATTGACATGCCTAACTTATTATTCAACACAATATTACCCAAGATCATCAATTCGAAATTTTAAAAATACATAGTTTCATCATTCTAATTAAATCAATTTCTTATATTTATTAATGACATATCTTGTGAGCGAATGTAAAGGCCTTGTTTTATAATTATGAAGCAAATTATGTGTTTTTCATTTACAGTGAATTAACTGTTATTTGTAAATCGATTAAATACTTAAAGTTATATTAATCTAGTATCTATATGATTTATTATGAAGCTATTATTGAAATGTAACTATGTTAATGAAAATCCTTTGAATAAAGATGAATTCCTTTCCAATAGAGAAGATCAACAGTGTATATCAATGTAAGGGTTTGACACCAGACTAACTAATAAGGTTTGATTGTTTTTTTAAAATTCATCTACTTGGTGTCCTCGGGGCTCTTACTGCTTATGATCTAGTTTTTATGACTATAAAAGAGTGATCCAATGTAATTACATCAGATTTTTGATATTCTTCTTCTAATAATCTCAGGTACTTAATGATAGACTTATATCAAATTGATAATTTGAATATAAAAGGCTCCAGAAAGCTCTTCTATTGTTGAATCCATTGGACATATGTATGGTTTCGTTCTCATATATGACTTTTATAACATCGTGTAATTAAATAAATCATTTTATAGTTAAATTCCGTTTTTTTCAACTTTTTTATAGGCTATTCTTTAAAGACTTATTATGTGATTTTTAAATCTTATAAGTATTCGACAATTATCTATGACTTTTACGTGAGAAGTATATATTCGAGTATAATTCTGACAGAAATTGGATTTATAATATTTGATGAAATTTTGTTGCACATTTTTTCAAAACGATTATACATAGAATGATATATAAATAAAATTTGGCTGTTTCTTCGTTCTTTCGAATACTTAAATACACTGCTTTGGTTCTCATTTGGAACAATACATGAACTAAAGATTGATAGGACGACTTTAAATTCTAAATGTTTTCATCCACATCTATTTTCCACTCTTAGATGATATCTTATACATGCATCATATAAGTTTTCTACCACCAATGCCAGGTTTATTGTCTTGAGGTCTGGATGCAAATCAACCTCATTTGCAATTTACTAAAGTACTTTTATAATATATATTATATTCTTGAATCAATAATTACAATCAATTGGTTTGTTGGCAGCTGATCGATAACTCTCATTGATTTCACTTTGAAGGGGTTATCAATCTTTGAAAATGGCTAAATGATGGCATTCGGATTAATTACACATCAAAACAGTTGCTATTTGATCGCCTTAAGAGTATTGAATTCAATTTTACCCAGATATAATTCATCTAAACTCGTCTGAAAGTATGGCGTGAATTTTATCATTAATATAACCAGATAGTCGTTAGTAAAATCTCATTATTCGTGTCTTTCTATACCTATCTGAGTTTTTCTGATATTTGATATCTTGTAATATTGAAAATCACCTTTGATTCGGTTTTATATGTGTGGTTTCTTCATTTCGTTTTAAATCATTGGCATCATGAATCTTATTTTAACAGCTTGATTTCACTAACAAGCATATTGATGAAGTTATATTCCTTTGGCGTATCATGTACCATCTTTTTGTTCTTCGACATAACATGCTTGACTATCTGTTCTCAGTTTTACAAATTTTATTTTAATTACACAAAGATTTAGATTGTCATCCCTTTAAAAGTGCTCAATTGATATTATGAATACTCCATGAGTATACGATTGGCAGGTTAAGATATTCAACATAAATTATTTGATAAATAATGTGTCCTCTTAAATACTGATTTTTTAAGATAGAAATTGTTAATTTTACAGGTATACTATTAAAAAATGGATCAAATAAAACGGTTAACCTCTCTGATTACAAAATGGCTGAATTGACAAAGTCCTTGGAGAAGAGAATTTCTTGGGACTATCGGACTGCAAGGCTTCAAAGGAAATAGAAAAGTTCGAAAAGTATATTGGGTCTTGGCAAGTAATGCACCTCCTATTACATTGCTTTAATATAGGAAGTGCGATGGCACCACTATCGGAACTTTGTATAGTAGATTTGGGCGTAAAAAGCGAACATTATCTATCTAAAGAACAAGATTTGGATCTTCAATGTTAAAATTTATCGCATCTAAACTAATTATTGCTCTATTTTGATTGGGCAAATTGACTTTAAAAGTAAATAGTGCTAGAATCTTTTCATATATAATTGGTTTAGAAGGGAAATCTTGTCTGTTCTCATGAGAAGAGTGTTAATATAAGTGAATAAAAAAATTAAAGAATAAAATATTATTAAAAAAGGATTGTAATTTAATTAAAATCCAGACAATAAATATGATTGGTTAAAAACTTTCGTGAACAAATTATTATATAATTCTACCAAAATTGATAAAAATCCAATAATATTTCCTGGAATTTAGTAAATTATTTGACAAAATTCCGATTGAATCAATATTTCGGGGGAAATTAATTAAAAATTTGTATAAAAGAAAATAGATCAGATAATCTATGGAAAAGATCATGATCCTGTTGACCTACTTCAGTTATTTCAACTGTTCGAGTGCTTCGGTATCGATAAATAATGATACAGATGCGCAAAAAGAAATGAAGGAATACTTAGACGAAAATATGAAGAGATATCTAAGATCAAAATCACTTAATTTCAAGAATAAATTCGAAGCGAAACCACTAAACCAAAATTCTGATAGAAGACTCTCGCCCCCTTTAGCTTCGAAGATTTCTAAAGAAATTATGAAGAGATCAATTATCGAAGACTCTGATTCCTTTCGTACAGATGATTCATGGGTCGATAGCGGAGCATGTATAACACAGACAGATCCCGAAAAAGTAATGAAATCACCAAATGGTTATAATAGGCAAAGCCGCTTTATTTCTAGACCTCAAAATTATGAAGACGAAGAACAACGAGCACAAGAGAATTTGTATTCCAATGAAGCAAATTGTTCAGTTTTAGAACGAGTCGATGAACCTGATTACTTTATATTAAATATTGATTCCAATGCCAATCAGAAAGAAATCTTAGCAGACATAGAAGATGATGAGATTACCAACAAACAAGATATTTATAAGAACATTCAAAAGGGGTTAAAATCTGATTACTTTGATGGATCAAAAGGAACGAATTCAAAATCTTTGAAATCAAGCGTTTCTGATGGTTTTTCTAAAAAATACTTCGACATTTCAAACCAAAAGAAACAATATAGCACAAATTTACCTGAATCGATCGAGCGGGAACAGTACAAAAAGGATTTCGGAACGGATCAATATCAATCAGATCTTCAAGATTCAAACCTAGATCATTTAAGTACAGAAGCAACTGATTCGAAATATGATATAGGTGTTCGTAAGACTGGTACAGTCTCTGAAAATCTTAAGAAAGGTCTCACTTCAAAAAACAGAGCCAAATTAAGTCAAAATGAAGAAAAAGATTCAGCCATATTTTCAGAAGATTATTCTCTTAAATTTAACAAATCTTTACAAAATGATGATTCTTTAGAAGTCGAGTTTTCAAAGCCAAATCCAAAGTATCCTGAGGAAGATGATATGACATCCTTTGCTGAATACGAAATAGTAACCTTCAAAGAATTCACAGAGAACACAGTCGAAAGAAGAGACACGGTTTTAAGGCAAACCGTGTTGGACGGGAAAATTATCGGAGAAACTTTGTTTTATAAAGTTGAAGGTGTAGTCGAGCAAAATCGTCAACCAGAGGATTATATTTCGGCTTCAGATTAAGGTAGCTTTTGATGTCAAATATTTATTTCATTTCAATCAAGGTATTCAATAAATAGGATTTCTTTGAACTTTTAAGCATGTATAGTTTGGTTACTAATATTCTTAATGTAGTATTTTAAATCAAAAGGTCTTTAACATATTTATCGTTAAGGACAAGAACATTATTAAGCTAGACATTATTTGTTGAATTGGCATTCACTTTTTTATTTAAAAATTCCTTTTATAACAACGACACATCTGATTGAAGTAAATCGCTTTGAATGATATATTTCTATGTGAGACCTGTACATCGTGATTGTCAATTTTTATGTCTTTGAATTCTGATTTAATTTCTGCCCTAATAATCTTTATTACCAAATCTTCTTTTATATCTTTGAATTCTGATTTAGTTTCTGCCTTAATTATCTTCATTGTCATTATTACTAAATCTTCCTTTTCTAATAAATTCATTAAAGAGATGCTTTTTAACCAACACATACCATTTATTGCAATGATTAAAATCCAATCCAATTAAATAAATTGCCTTGTCTGCCAATGATGAAAATCTCAAAGAAAATGAATTCCATTCAAATCCAATCTAATTCATAAACCCTTGTCTTCATATATTAATGAATCACCTTCCAATAATAAATTAATGAATAGAAATTTATTTATCAAAGCTCCATGGATTCTGTTTCTTTAGGTATCATATATTTAATTTCACTTTCGTCAATGAATTTATCATTTGATAATTTAATAATGAAATTCTTCAAAAGTGTTTCATTATTGCTTCTTTTATTGCAGCACATTGTGTCATTCTTCTTGTATAGCTTTATTCGTTTGAGTAGCACTTTCATTATTAGATCCACCACAGGTTTATCAAGTTGAAACAGAATATTGTAAATCTCATTGAAAATATTAATATATAACAACAAGCTATCACTCAAATATCCTAAAATCAGGCCAGTATAGCCAATTGTCTGATCATCTGTTTTGAGTAACAGGTAGATGAGATCTTCAGAACTAATTGAATTTTCCTGATCAGCTGGACAAAAATCAGTATGAATATTTTTTGCTTTTTCTGAATTAATCAATGTCTGTGAGGCAGAAAAGAGCTTTAAAATATTATTTGGCTTTGACAAAGGAAGTGGATACAATTCGGAATAACTGTATAAAAAGAGAGAAGGAATGGAGTTAGACTGCTTCTCTGAATATGATATTCTGTAGCATTTGTCAATCAGTGAATTCTTCAGGAGATAGCAGTAAGCTTCAAATGCGTCATCATTATAAATTTTCATGTTTCTGAATAAATCGAGATTGAATTCGTCAAAATTTCCGTTTTTGAACTCTGTCTTCAAATACTCAAGTTTGACACTTTCACTGAACTTGTCTAGTTTTATATTTACTTCTGGATTCAATAGGAAAATACGTAAAATAATGGCGGGTTCGAATCTACTGAAATCATCAATTTTATCTTTGAATCTGTCATAGTTATTTATTACAATACTCCTAAGAAGTTCAATGACTGAGCTTTTAAACATAATTTCAGAATTCAAAATAAAATCAGAGACAATTTCAGAGAATTTTAAATAAATTTCAAGACTTGTAAATTTTAGATCAAAATCCCCGTTTGATTTGCTGGAAGACTTAAAAAAACTGCTAAACATGCCTTTTGATTTCTCAGAATTATCGTTTAAAAGTTGCACAAAGTTTTCAAAGCTGTGAGAATCACACAAGAAATTCTCCAAATAGAGCTTGTAGCACAGCGCTGTATCTTTTTTTGCTGATTTCAAATAATATTCAAAGCAATGCTTCAAATCTAATATCCTGCAAATTTCAAGGTACGAACCAGGTGACAAAAAAAGGAAGCTGGTGTAAGAAGACAAGAACAGGTTCTTGTAAGCAAATAGCTTGCAG